>JNET01029376.1:0-16724 GCA_000697455.1 Basidiobolus heterosporus B8920 | reverse complement strand
ATGGACAAACACCTTATGATTACCATTGTAAAACCATCAGAAAACCAGCAGCTCATCTTATAATTAACAACCAGCCAGTGTCCTTACAATCTTATGGTGAGATCACACAGTTCTAAGCCTGATCTGATCTATATTTGTCAAAATTGATCTTCATAGAGAATCCAAAACACTATAATGCACTTGAACCTTGGCAAATATCTCATAAATACAAAATACAAGTAATATACCAAATTATTTAAGTATGTCAGTGCGAAACTAACTTGATTTCAATGCAATCTTGTATAAGTAGCCAGGTGCTAGATTATCTGAGTTTTGACATATTATATGCTTACTTGTGCAATCTCATCTATGATTGTCCAAGGACTATGTAAGATCCAGCTTCATCAGTGATTTTATATGTTGATTCTTCAAGAGGAAGCTTTAATCCTGCTGATGTGACCTTTTTGACTCATAGTAGGATTTTTGCAGTAGCAGATACATGTAATACCCTCTTTATAGGTTAATGCTTTCCCTTCACATGGTCCATTTTGTTTTCCTTGACTATTCCCATTTCAATTGCATGAAGTGTTTGGTCATCTCCCATGAGAACCTGTCATAAATGTCTCTTGATGCTGAGCAAGCCAGATTCTTGATTTGTAATGTGTTGGGTAGCTCCAGAGTCAGTACACTTCACTTAAGAATTGTAGTTTTAGATCATGGATGGTGTAGATACAAACAATAGATCACTGGCTGAAACAGCCTTTTCAGACTTGACAATCTTTCCTTCTTTTGCTAATCTTTTCAAGTAATCATTACTTCAATGGCCAATGGTTTTACAAAAATCTTAATTTGATTGCTTTTCTTCTGAGAGTGCCTTGTGTCCTTAAAAGAAACTCTGCCCTTACTTAATAGGGCATTCTCATGTTCTTCTTGGCAGGTATTGGATTTCTGCAAATCTTCATCCTACAATCTTTCATAATATTCATTAGGGCCAAGCTTGGAGTTCTGGACACTGGGGTCATAACCAGGCTCTAAGATATGTCAGGCAGGCTATTTAAGAGCAAAACTATGATATCTTCATTTGTGGTGAATAACTCAACTGATTTTAGTTCATCAATTAAATTTGTAATCCTTGTTATTAAGGAATATATGACTTCTACTGCATGTTTCTTGGTATTGAAGAACTTTTTTTTCAAGTAGATAGTATTAGCAGCAGAACTACCTTGGTAAGTGTCTTTTCAGGCTTCCTAGGCATTCTTGTCAATTTGGCTTTTGCACATTGACCCTATTGTGAGATTCTGGGAGTTATTAAAAGTGGTTTGGAAAGTTAAAAAAGTACATGGTTCTCTGGTAGTGTTTTACTGAATGCAAAGTTGACTTTTATACCATTGTCAAGTAGGCCAAGCAGCATGTAGGATGTGCTAATAAAGGTCCCAGAAACTTGTGTACAAGGCTTGGAGCACCAAAATGTGTTTGAGAAAATCAAGTATTCCAGTTACTTGTAGGTTGGTGAAAATATTCCAAGAAAAACCCAATTGCAAATCTTGGATGAGAGGTAGTTTATAAGTATCTTCCAATATACTCCAGGCACTGGTAGGAGAACATACTAGGCAAACAACTTAAAATTGCTCTCAGATTACATTCAATCAGATATTAGTGATTGCTTGTCTTTCTCTCTTTCTAAACCTGCTTGTAGGTTTAGCAAAATCTTTTGCTACACCTTTTGAGCTGTGGTAATATGATAAAGCTCTCCTTCTTTAAGCTTAACTTATGTTATTTGCATTCACAAAGATAGCAATCCCTTGCAAGATTTGCTATACAAGCAGTTGTACTGGTACCCTATGAAAAATGGACCATGGGAGCAACAGCAAGACACCAGCAGATTTACAACCTTGCAGGTCCAAATACCAGCAAACTACCAGCAGAAAATGAAAATCTCTGATTTTGGGTGTAGCACAAGCAAATTTTCACTGGAATACCAGCTAAATAGCAGCAAAAAAAAAGAGAAATTACCACTTTTGCAGTTTTTCATAGGGGTAATGTTGAGTGATGATGTTGGTTATAGGACAGCAGAGGATGTATAACCTAATGAAGGAGAAAATAGTGACAATCAAAGTAGCTTGAAGAAGATGTACTCTCACTCAATCCCTATGAGAAATTGCAAAAGTTGTAATTTCTCCTTTTTTTTGCTGGTTTTTAGCTGGTATTCCAGTGATAACTTGCAGGTGTTACACCCAAAATCAAAGATTTTCATTTTCTGCTGGTATTTTGCTGGTATTGGGACCCACAAGGTTGTAAATCTGCTGGTTTCTTGCTGGTACTCTCATGGTCCATTTTTCATAGGGAATATTTCATTGTAAGCAGGAAAGGCATTATATCTTTTTGCTAAGACTAGTACTAAAATCTATAACCCACACTCTTGCCTATAATACTCAGTCTTACAACTTCACCCTATCCTATATTTTTAGGCTTTAGATGGGATATTTTCTCTCACTTAAAAGTGCCTAAATTTTGATCTTCTGATGGCCATGCTAAGAACACCCCATATTCCTGACAGTCCCTACACATTGAGAACTATCTTCAACTGATCCAATTGTCGATGTCATCAACTTCATAGTATATTCTTGTGTCTAGTTCAATGCTACATGTACAACTGAGCACAAACTAGGCCAGCAACTCTTTACAGCAGAGGAAGGAGCTTTTTGAGCAGTCCTTAGGATCTCCATGTGAACCTTTAAGTGCTAATTTGTGGGAATTCCCACCCCCAAATCATCATAACTAATGTAATCCCTGGGCTAACTGCAGTTGGGGTTATTAAACAAGATTTGCAGGATTAGGTAATGCTTACGAGATTTCATGGCATGACCCAAGGATGAGCTATGTGGTTGATGTAAATGTAGTGGAACAAATGAGGGAACAAATGAAAAATCACATCCACTTCATTCACCATCAGATCAGATTGCCCGTATCCTTGTACCACGTTAGATTAACATTAAACAGAATGCAGTATAAGACAGGAGTTAGCTCAGTTGAACGTCAAGATCGCCACTTAGTTGACCCTAACCCCGTTTTACCTACCTAACTATGGAATTCTCGAATGGTTCACGATCGATCTGAGCTTGATTGGCTCATTCGAATCTCAGAATGAACTAATATTGTGGGATCCGAATGCTCTGGACGTAAGTCACATCAAATCGGGAAGACCCATATCCAGAAGAAACATGGGAAACCCCGCAGAAAAGATGGGGTTGTTTACACCACGATGATTCTACTGATATCCGGATCGAATGACAGTTCCATATCAAGCTATAGAATCCGGTATAGAATCCTCATCGATTCCCTAATCTTTTGAAATTTCCATCCCAAAGAAATCTTAACATCACTTTGTTTCGACTCCTGGTAGGTCAACCACTCTAGTGGGGAAGGAAGTGAAGATATACTAAGTCAAGTAAACAACTTTACGTAACGTTCAACGACCTCGACCACGGCTAAGAACACGAAGATAAACATAAGTTAGACCAAATCTAAGTGTCTTACGTCCCCTGACTAGAGAACCCCCTGACATGGCTACCTCAATGGAGAGCCTGGATATACGAGAAGAGACCAAGTGTCGCAGTGCTACGTTAACTACGTATCTACGGAGTTTGGGCAGATGGGTTTTGCATCACCCCAAGTCCCCTGAGGTGGATGCGGAAGTCGCGATGAAATATACGTTGATAAAAACGTTTTCTCTAGTATTGTTATTGACCATGTTTATTTGGTGGTTACAGTTTGGCATCACTCAGCAGACTCGATATCTTACTTCAATCCCCATACTATGTGCTACCATTCCTGTCATACTACACTACACACACTCTACAGCCATTGCCGGTAGTCTTTTGATTGTGTGCTTGATGTTCGTTAGTGCTGTCACCATTCAAGGTGAGGGTGGGTTTAGTGTTTTGGGTGCCACCTCCAGCCATGTATTCCCACTGCTAGCGGTGATGACTGTGGGTCGCACCGCAGGGGTTTTCGTTACCTTTGTGTGTATCCTTGAGAATGTATATTTCTATTGGAATCGGTCGCTTACACCACAGACCATTCCAAATGCGACGAGTGAGCGACAGGCGTTGATTGTATTGATAGGGTACTCGATCAATCTATTCTTCGTATGCACCCTCTCAATACTGCATGATTTTAGCAGAACTCTCTGTACGGACGAGCTTGTTGATGTGTGCCAACAAGCGTTGGATGCTTCGAGAGCGAAATCAAGATTCGTGTCTCAGGTGTCCCACGAGCTGCGTACCCCTCTATCCGCCATCCTTGGTTGGACCGAGCTGCTTCTGACCGACCCGAAGATAGTCGACGAATCTCGGGCAAACATGAAGATGGTCCATTCAGCCTCGCGAAACCTGCTTGCCATCCTGAACGACATATTGGATGTAAGCAAGCTAGGTGCTGACAAGATGGTGCTTTCCAAGGGTGACTTTGATCTCCACGAGTTGGCCGTAGACACATGCCATATTATGAGCGGGTTATCCTCCAAAAAAGGCTTGGAGCTACTGTTGGACTATCCGCGTGGGATGCCGTGCTTGTTCCGGGGTGATTCAGGTTAGTTGCATCTGTCCTCGAGGCATTGTTCCGCATTGTTCCGTTATCCAGTCAAATCCACTAACGATGTTGGTACGGAAACAGGGCGAATCCGACAGATGCTTAGCAACTTGGTTTCCAATGCAGTCAAGGTAGACTGATCTGGGGATGATTGGTTGAGAGTTTACTAACTAATGCGCTGTTTAGTTTACGGAGAAGGGTTACATTGAGATTTCTTTTAAAGTGCAGAATGAAGACGTGGAGTCGGCACGTATTCTCTGTCTGGTCAAGGACACAGGTAACGTCTACTCACCTGATCGATAATGGACCGTGTTACTCAACAGCTACGTACACTAACTTAGGGATTGGAGTCCCTCACGAGGTCCAGAATAAGCTGTTCAAAGAGTTCAGCCAAGTCAAAGGAAGGTAGGTGGATTTTCTTGCTGTCCGCTGGTCCCGCTTATTCCTGCTAACCCACTTTGGTTTCAGCACGACGGGCAACTTAGGCTACAGCACCAGAGTGCAAATTGGGACTGGACTTGGATTATTTCTGGTAAGTCACATCACATTGAATTGCCAAGGTCCAAGTCTAAACCATTCGGGACTTTTTCATGTTAGGTCAAACGCCTGACGGAGTTGATGAGTGGTGAGGTTTTGATTCAATCGGAGCCTGGCAAGGGATCAGTCTTTGGTTTCTCCATTCCGTTAGAGAAGCAAAAGCATCAGGAAAACCATGACAACTCCCACATCAACCCGCTTCCCACGACCACTCATTTTTTGTCAGCATTCCTTAGTAACCCCAGTCCTTTGTACGACACCGAGAATGTGTGTACCCTTGGATCGTTAGGACTCCACGATCGAAGGTTCCTGGTCTTTTCAAGGAGTAAATATTTTGAATCATTTCTGTTTAAGCTCGTCCACGATTCCTGGGGTATATCCTCATGCCACTTGATGGTCGAGAAGCAAAGCACTGATTCCAATGAACGATACATCACTGTTCCCGACCAGGAAGAGGTGTTTTGTGATAGTGCGTCGATCTTGTTGTTTGACTTGAGTCCTGGTCAAAAGCACCAAGCCCCCGAACCGAACGACGAGACAAGCACCCCGCAGTCGACGAGTGTGGATGTTGCAGAGTGGCTGGATATCATTTGTCGTTCGTTGATTCGAAACCAACCTGAGTGCACAGGCGATGATTGGAAATATCATACAAATGGCTGCACCAAACCTACGTTGATCTTTTTCTGTGCTTTTGGTCAAGCAAGTAAGGTGCAAATCCCATCGGTCATCAACAGGTATTACGATGTGTCCATCTGTAGAAAGCCTGTATCGGAAAGAGAGTTGATTGCTCTCTTAAGTGATCCCAACCAAGGTGAGCAAGAATGGGGCTTGCTCTCACGCTCCATCCATAGCCATCACCTTCCTGAACGACGTCTATCCGCTAGCAAGCTTAAGCTACCGAACCCCATCTTGGGTAACCAAATCACCACACCGCCGAAGGAGCTCTTTTCCGAAGGCCTGTCCCCATTCTCCGAAGATCCGTCATCCGAGGGGCCTTCACCCACCCCCACCTCAGGCTCTACGCCCGAAAAAGAAAAGCGAGTCAGCATCTCTGACACAGTACACCACATCAAATCCTCACCCTCTAGGAAGACACGAAACTCTCGCAAATCCCCGCATTCGAGCAATAGACCCGAGCCAACACCACCCGATAACCATTCGAAGGTCTTGGTGGTGGATGACAATGCGATCAATAGGTTGGAACGCCACACCACACCACACTACACTACACTTGTTCACCCAATAATTTACTGACATTTACTCTCTGTATTCTCCAGAAAGTTAGCCCTCTCGCAGCTCAAAAAGTTGGGAGTAAACCATGTCGACCTTGCGGCTGATGGTATGGCAGCCTGCCAGAAGCACAAGGAAAATAGATACGATCTGATCCTCATGGATTTACAGGTAGCGGTTCACTTAAACTTGCCCTTTTCATCCAGATTTCCCTGATCTTTATGTTTCCCAGATGCCACGTATGGATGGCTATGAAGCAACCCGAGCCATTCGTCTCATGGAGAGTGAATGGATATCGAAGTGGTCGGACGAGCCACAGTCACATTCACAGCAACCTAATCCTAATGAAGAAGTCGGGCTCATCCCTGTCGCCCGCGAAGACTCTGGCGTAAGTCTAGTTGACCCGATTCTTGCCAAGCAGTCATTTATCATTGCGCTGACTGCGGACCAATCACTCGATACTGATGAGGGACGTCAGATTGCTTTGGATCACGGTATGAACGATGTGGCAGTCAAACCCATCTCGCTATCAGCGCTCTCGGCCATGCTAGAGAAATGGCTACCGAGGGCTCCGTCGCCCAATGCAACTGGCCATTCATAATATAGAATCCCATATGAATCCCATATAAAACTATCATATCTCTTTTCCCCACGTCCTCTCCTAACCTACCAGGTTTTCCTGCTCCTGCTCCTGTTCTCGTCGCTTGTCGCTTATCCTCCTCTTTGTACCATAATAAATTTCCATTTTATAAAAGAAATTTCTGCGATAAAATAAACAAATGACTCGAAATGAATCATTTTATACGCTAAGAAAAAGGTTCAACTAAATCGAATCACCAGAATCACCAGAATCACCGCACATCATAGAACCTCAGCATCTCAGTCTACTAGCTCATTCGAACCTGCTATATCCACAGAGCCAATCAGAGAAAAGGGAAAAAAAGACATCCCTCAATAAACACATAGTATAATAGATTATATAACACTGGATGAACCTCTTCCCTCTTACCCTAAAAGATGAGCCAAGTAGATACTGTCCCTAAGGATATTGAAGAGAAACCTGTCGTACAGGAACAAAACATCACCCCTTGGGAGGTCGAGGGAGCAGTGGTGGATGGAAAAGTACAGTCCATCGATTATACCAAGCTTATCGAACAATTCGGTACTCGTCCTATTGACGAAACTTTATTGAACCGTTTCGAAAAATTGACCGGAAGAAAGCCTCACATCTTCCTTCGTCGTGGTATCTTCTTCTCTCATCGGGAACTGACCCAGATCTTGGATAGATACGAGAAAGGAAAGCCTTTCTTCTTGTATACCGGACGTGGTCCTAGTAGTGATAACATGCACCTTGGTCACATGGTGCCCTTCGTATTCTGTCAATGGCTCCAAGAGGTGTTCGATGTCCCCTTGGTCATCCAATTGACCGACGATGAGAAGTACTTATTCAAGGCCAATCTCCAGCCCGAACAGTGCCAAGAATATGCTTACAACAACGCCAAGGAGATCATCGCCTGTGGCTTCAACTTGGAGAAAACCTTCATCTTCTCAAACTTTGATTATGTAGGTGGACCCTTCTACAAGAATGTGGTGAAAATCTCGCGTTCCATCACGGCCAGTACCTCCAAGGCTGCCTTCGGATTCACCGATAGTGATTGTATTGGAAAACTGCATTTCGTTTCGGTTCAAGCTGCCCCTTCTTTCTCAAACAGTTTCCCTCAGATCTTTGGTGCCAAACATGATATTCCATGCTTGATTCCCTGCGCCATCGATCAAGATCCCTATTTCCGTTTGACCAGAGATGTGGCTCACAAGCTGAAGTATCCCAAGCCATCTCTCATCCACGCCAAGTTCTTCCCAGCTCTTCAAGGCTCCCAGACCAAGATGAGCGCTTCCGTTGACTCCTCCGCCATCTTTATGAACGATACCCCCAACAAGATCAAGAATAAGATCAACCGCTACGCCTATTCCGGCGGTGGGGATACTCTGGAGCTCCATCAACAGAACGGTGGCAACCCCGACGTAGATGTTGCCTACCAGTATCTCTCGTTCTTCCTTGAGGATGACGAGGAGCTCGCTCAATTGTACAAGACCTACAAGGACGGAACTTTGACCACCGGCGCTATGAAAGCCAGATGCATCCAAGTTCTTCAAAAGTTCGTTGCCGATTTCCAGGAGCGTCGTAAGCAGGTCACAGATGAACTTGTCAAGCAATTCATGGACCCCACTCGTAACATTGATTACCTTCCAAAGCGTAATCCATCCGAGCAGAAAGCCTGATTTTCGTGGAGTAATTCTTAATGTATATTTCAATAAATTCCCCCTTTTTTCTGAGGGCTTTCTTGATCTTGGCTCACCTTATTCATTTAAAGCGTTGATTCCAAAAATCCCTTACTCATTACTCTATTGTTTACCATCTTGTGTACCATACATTTGATCCATATCGTTGGTTCATATTGTTTACACTGAAAATCCTACGATTGTTGATGATTCGTGTTCATGGATGATTTTGACCACTGGGTGAAATACATATGAAGCATCGTTCCATCACACGAAAAACTGCCGTAGTGAAAGAGGATTCTTGCCAGTTAGGGAGTAGTTGGCGTTACCTTAAAGCCACCCCAAAAGAAGTTCGAACCTCTAATACCCTACCATCACCGCAACCTACTACCTCCACTCATCACCACATCACCCTGAATGACAGAGGAAACGCTGAGGTAGTGGTTTCTTTGCCAACGAAGAGTCTTGCCTCTTCTCCCGTCCATCAGTCACCTTATCTAACCCCAACCCTGGTAAAAGAAACAAATACAACCACTACTCGCTCTACCCAAGGTTCCACACTAAAAAAGCGAATCAACCCCTCCATTCATCAAAACCTTCAGTATTTTCCCGACCTTCCAGCCAACTTAATTTCCCCTTCGCCAACGTTATCCAAACCCCAGTCCAAACAGAAATCCCACTTGAAACGAACTAGTGTTCAAAAAAGGGACCCTATAAGAGCTTTTGAACTCCCATCAAAAACACACCTCAAACCAAGTCATAACCTGGTTGAGAAAACTTTAGAACAACCAATACTCAAAGAAGAACAAGAACCAAAGAAACCTTTACCTAACGTTCGAGAAAGATCCTTGGTGGAAACTAGAATCTCTCATGTAAATAAGTTATTATCCGATATAATCTCTCGTCAAAAACTTCGCTATCAAGAAAATTCTATCCTTACTGAACAACCTCCCTTGGACCGTTCTAAGCACGAGGCTGATGAGGTGACTCGGGAGGATTCTGTCGTTCAAATGGAGCCCAGCTCTCCTGAGCCTACAACTGCTTCAGCGATACCTCAGGATAAGCAAGCACCACTAGGAACGATGCTCCTACCTACTATTATCAATGAAGCCACCGATACTTCTCAACCCAGCTTACTCCAGATCATGACTGAAGGGGAGTCCGTGTCTCGTAGCGGGAATATTTCAATGAACCTAGATATAGAGAAATCACGCGAGCTGTCTTTCGAGAACCAACCACTTCCGGAACATCGTGCATATGAAGCAAGGAATGATGAGGATATTCAGACCGCTGGGAGTACAAACAGCAGTATTCATTACGATAAAGATCCTCTTGAGATGACTATCCAAAAGACCGATTTCACCCTGCATTCCGACATAATTGAGAGTCTGCAGCCTTCAGACCGACATTCAGATCGATCTACTCAAGACCCTCAATCTTTTCTCTCAGATGAGGTGTCGGTTCGTAGCCCGAGACCTTGTCACGACGATAACCTATCGGTTACTGGTGGACATGCAAATAATCAAGGATCATCATCAGAAGAATCACAATCCACTTGGCAGGAAGATAGCAGATCATTTTTATTGACTCAAACAACGGAAACCCTTTCAAAAGGGCTCCAAACCATCCGTGCTGCCTACAGTAGCTCTAATGAACTATTGAGTTATCTGGCTAGACGCGACTACGAGAGATTGATCGAACGCCTGGTCGCCAATCGACACTACGACGTGCTTCTGAAGGAGCGCGACACAGTACTCGACAGTCACCTTTCGAAAATCCTAGAAGGAACCCTTTCCAGGTATTGTTAACTAAGGTATTACTCCTGTTTATATGTGTGCTAATCATCATCGATCACCTGTGTATTCCAGGCACGGACTGGTACTTGGTGAAAGACAGAGAGATGTGCCACCAGAACCAACCGCTACGGCTGAGAGAACCAGCTCTGACCTAATGAGAGAAATTGAGGGCAGGCTGATGGAAGAGAGAATACATTCTCGCCAACTGGAAGCCAGGTTGCTTCGACAAATTGAGATATTAGAACAGATAAGAGAACGCGCACAGCTTCGTCGAAATATAGATTAGAGAGACGCAATCATGTACTAGGATAAACACAACAGATAAAACGGTTTTGGCACTCTGATATTTATTAGGAACACTAATGATTAGGAATAGGTTGTCTAGATAAGAGGGATATAGGGATCAGATACAGAGATCAGATACTCCCATATTGGTTGATTGTTTGTATGGTGAGATCCTTCTAATTAGGATGAACCCCAGATAGAGCCCCAGATAGATTGCAACAGACCTGGTTGTTGAGCCTTCTTGGCTGCTTCAGCCTCAGCAGCCAAGTCTCTCTCAAGGTCACCAACATACAAGTCTTCCAACATCTTGACTGCCTCCTCGGAGTGGCCAATCTCATCGAAAGGCTCGGTAGCATCGGTACCAGCACACTCGGTAATCACTTCACCACCACCTGGATGCTGAAAACAAAGGCCTGGTTAATAGGGGGCTTAAGGAAAGGGAACCTGTGAAACTTACGTCGTCAAGGAACTTGGTGCAATCGTAAACCTTGCCGTTGATGATGCACCAGCAATCATCTTCCTTGTTGTGGAGACTAACTTCAGCGGCAGTGATGAGCTTGGTCATGTTGTGGGGTGTCTATGATAATAGGAAAACAAGGGTATGAAGCAAGTTCAAAGTGTCCTTTAAGTCTCTGCCCCACAAAATAGCCTCGTTCCTGAGTAGAAAAAAAATTCGGTAGTTCTATCCGAGAGTTCTATTGACTTATCAGATCTCGTAGTGATTTCGTTGTACACATAGAATTTCAAATCTCGAGTGATTATAGAAAGTTGATAGAAATCAGAAGCAACTATGGAAAGTTGATTTGAAATTGAAGTATGAAGTTGTTTTCTTTACTAACCCAACCCTAAGTCCGATTTTAGGATTAGGTTTTTCAAATACGCTACGGATAAACTTTTAATTAATCATACAAATCGCCGGCTATAGGGTTATAAGAAAAGGGTTAGGGATGCAACTTATCAAGATATTAAAAATGATGGGAAAAATCGAAATCATTGGAAACGTGAAGCTCATAAAGAATGATGGGGAATTAGGGTTAGGATAGCTTCATAAAATTTGTGGAACCTAGCTCACTTGCAATTGAATTCACTGTCTAACTCATTGTACCAAAATCGCCAAAATCGCCAAAATCACCAAAAATTCCGTTCTTGTTTTACACAAACCTTGGCAGTATCACAGTATCATTATGAACTAAGACTCAATGAAGCAATAAGTGTCTTACCTTAATAGAGTAATTGTGCTACATAATAATCCACTTACCCGAGCCATTCATTACTGTAACTCAGACGATACAGTTATATCTGATGGCCCCATAGATGGCCCATAAATAGCGAATTTCATTTCCGTTTGACTAAGAAGCATGGAATGATCGACAGAATGAACGAATGCGCCGCATCACCACTCTACCACCATCACCATCACCATCACAGTCACCGTCATTCCCACTACCATTCCCACTACCATTCCCACTACCATTCCCACTACCACTGTCCCACCCCTAGTTGTCAATACTCTTCACTGTTGATTCCGACGAAAGTTCCAGCAAAGGCTCAGGGGAGGTGGGTAGATTTGCTGGCGTATCTATCCTTTCCTGAACAGTTGGAGCATCGATCCATTCCTGAACGAACGTCACACTGCATGATTGCCAACAACAGTGTGAAGATACTAGGTGATAGTTACCCAAGATAACTTTAATCGAATAACCAGTAAACCGCAACTACTACTGTGAGTTCGAGGTGTTCATTAGATACGCGATGTCTGAATGGTGTTGTGCCTAGTGGATGCCTAACCAGGTGCCTAGTGGATGCCTAGCCAGTGCCTAGCGGATGCCTAGCGGGTGCTTAAAATAGCCAACCTCAACTACGAGTAAGTTCAAGTCCCAGTCGATTGGTTGGTTAGGAATGTTTCTGACGTGTGCTTCGAATATTCCTTGGAATACGCTTGGGATAGGTTCGACTCGTCAAGTAACTCATCGCCAAGCGATCTTACCATTATACTCGGATCAGGTTCATTTATTCTTGCACGACCATTTATCAAATATCCTACTACCCCTAGACTATCCCTTTCCTTTTTCGAATCTCGCCAATTTATCCCCACTTGATTGGCAACTTTCAAAAGCTAATTATCGACCACTTCCATATTCAGATAGGTTGGGCAACGACGTATCTCGTCAAACCTTATTCAATGCTTATTGTAGGCCAGTATACCTGAGATTCCCATTGTAAGCCAGCATATCTTGAGATTCCTATTGTAAGCCAGTATATCCTGAACCTGAGTTTCTCTTAAGCTTATTATGTGCCGTAGTGAGATGGACTGACCTTGGCAAAACTCTCGACACGTGAGTGAAATAGTCTTGGATTTCCTTTAAATTCAGCCATCCAGACAATCCACTGATCAATTCAATCTCACTTGGGCGTCAGTTCTAATCCACTCCACTTGACCACCACACCACCCTCTTTTTCATTGCCTTTCTTTGATTTGCTTAAATTCCCCACTTTTTCTGAACTTGTCCTAGACTTGTTTATTTCACCCAAACTCTCTACCACAGCTACTTCTTCCCCTGTAAGCCCCACAATGGTTGAGAATACCGATAAAGAGGGTATAGAGGTGGAAATGGGGGACTTTCAACAGTCTCCCTTCTCCTTCGCCCCTCCTCAAATCATGGAGTGGGTCGACAACAAAGATTTGAACAGTCTCCAGCGTCATGACGGCATAGCTGGTATACTTGGGGGTCTTCACACCAGTGCTGAAGAAGGACTCACTGTTGAGGAGCCGTTGGTTGGGAACAACCCTAGTAGTACTTCCTTGTCCAAACCAAAATATGGACTCAACTCAGATAATCTTGACCTACGTCGCCAGGTCTTTGGTACCAATACCCTACCTGAAACCAAAGCCAAAAACATCTTCCAGTTGATGTGGATGGCGTACCAGGACAAGATGCTAATTCTTCTTACTATTGCGGCCCTTGTATCACTGGCGCTTGGAATTTACGAGGACGTCACGACGTCAGACGAGGCAGATGTCCACTGGGTAGAAGGCTTCGCTATTATCGTCGCCATTCTCATTGTTGTGCTTGTCGGCAGCATTAATGATTTCCAAAAGGAGAAGCAATTCAGAAACCTTAACCGGAAGAAGGAAGATCGAGAGATTAAGGTTACCAGAAATGGATCCACCCGTCTTATCTCGATTCACGACCTTTTGGTAGGCGATATTCTTCACTTGGAACCAGGTGAGATAGTTGCTGGCGATGGCATCTTCATTTCTGGCTACAACCTCAGATGCGACGAGAGTGCAGTTACCGGAGAATCAGATGCACTAAGAAAACTCTCTATCCAGGATTGCGTCAACGAGGCGGAGACCTCTACATCAACCCACCTACCTGATCCATTTCTTATCAGTGGCTCTAAAGTCTTGGAGGGGGTTGGAACCTGCGTAGTTGTGGCAGTCGGAGTCAACAGTTTCAATGGCCGTACCATGATGAGTCTTCGTTCTGAATCGGTCGAGACCCCACTCCAATTAAAGCTCAACCATCTGGCTGAAACCATCGCCAAGCTCGGTGGCGCGGCTGCGTTGGTGATGCTGATTGTTCTTTTATTGCAGTACTTCATTCCATTCAAAGACCAAGTCCCAGAAGCCACGAAGATTGTTGATAGAATAGTCAGAATCTTCATCACTACGATCACCATCGTGGTGGTTGCTGTCCCCGAAGGATTGCCCCTGGCAGTCACTCTCGCGCTCGCTTTCGCCACCACAAAGATGCTTAAAGACAACAACCTGGTCCGCGTGTTATCTGCTTGCGAGACGATGGGCAGTGCCACTGCTATCTGTTCTGACAAGACCGGTACCCTAACCCAGAACAAGATGACAGTGGTCGCTGGCGTTCTCAGCTCCTCCTTGTCATTTGTCCAGAATGGAAGCATTTCCACCGAATACCAACCCCGTCTTCCTATCTCTCAATGGCTTGAGCTGAACGAGGTTGCTGAACATATTACCAGACCTGTCACCGATCTTATCCATGAATCCGCCGCCATCAACTCTAGTGCTTTTGAAGGCGTCGACTCTGAAGGAAAACGTTCATTCGTAGGATCCAAAACTGAAACTGCCATGCTTGATTGGATACATTACATGAATGGCATCAATTACCAGCAAGTCCGTGACCGCTACACTGTCGTGCAGCAGTGGCCTTTCAGCAGTGCCAAGAAGAGCATGGCCACTCTGGTTCGCATTCATGAAAACGATCGAGAATTCTATCGCCTCTATGTAAAGGGCGCATCCGAGATTATCCTCGACCGCTGCAACTTCGTCCTTGACCTTGAAGAATCTAAAGAAACACTCGCATCCCAGGTGCTGTCCAAGGAGCTGCAAGCAGGGATAACTGATACTATCATGCTGTATGCGTCGAACTCGTTGAGAACCATTGGCTTGGCATACAAGGATGTCGATTCTATGTTTGACGAGGCTGATGAGAGTGAGCTCGAACATGGTATGACTTGGATCGGGGTTGTTGGAATTGAGGACCCACTCAGACCTGGTGTACCAGAGGCAGTTCAAGCCTGTCAAAAGGCAGGAATTACTGTCCGCATGGTAACTGGTGACAATGTTCTAACTGCCAAATCAATTGCCACCAAATGTGGCATCTACAACCAGAATGGCCTTGTCATGGAAGGGCCTCGTTTCAGAAAACTCACTCATCATCAAATGATGGCGATCTTGCCTCGTCTCCAAGTGCTTGCTCGCAGTAGTCCAGAAGACAAAAAGATCCTGGTCGGAAAGCTCAGAGAATTGGGGGATGTTGTCGCAGTTACTGGTGATGGAACCAACGATGGTCCTGCTCTTAAACTGGCGGATATTGGCTTTAGTATGGGCATTGCCGGCACTGAAGTTGCCAAAGAGGCCTCCTCGATTATTCTCATGGACGATAATTTCTCTTCTATCGTGAAGGCAGTGTGCTGGGGCAGAAGTGTGAACGATGCAGTCAAGAAATTCTTACAGTTCCAACTCACCGTCAATGTTACCGCTGTGGTATTGGCATTTGTCAGTGCTGTATCCGATAATGAACAGGCTTCTGTCCTTACTGCCGTGCAACTGCTTTGGGTGAATCTGATCATGGATACACTTGCTGCCTTAGCCTTGGCCACTGATCCCCCAACTCCTGAGCTCCTAAACAGAGCACCTACCCCGCGCACTGCCTCGCTCATCACTTTCACGATGTGGAAGATGATCCTCGGACAAGCGATCTTCCAAATAGCTGTGTCATTTACCTTGCTCTATGCTGGACCATCAATTCTGAATATCAATACTACAGACATTACTGAAAAGAGAGAGCTCAACACGCTCATTTTCAATACCTTTGTGTTCATGCAAATATTCAACGAGGTCAATTGCCGACGGTTGGACAACAAGCTGAATATCTTCTACAATATTCACAAGAACAACTTCTTCATGGTGATCTTCTTGTTGATGGTTCTCGGACAGGCTTTGATCGTCAACTTTGGCGGATCTGCATTCAGCACTTACCGAATTGGCTGGCTTTACTGGATCATCTCCATTGTCATTGGCATGTTTTCTATTCCAGTTGGTGCATTTATTCGGTGCATTCCAGACTCACTGTTTGGCGTCTCATCTGAGCCAGACTTGGAAAACCCAGATGGTAGTTGGAATTCGCCATCAAAGCATGTTCGAGATGAATTAGCTGGGGGCAAGCCTGTGCACCAGGTCTACTCCACTAAGGAAGATCATAACCAGGTCCATGCAGCGGCGGTATTCCCTAGTCTGGTTGCCACCGTTGTTGGTGGTGGAAATGCTACAGATAACACCATTCCAACAGACATGACTGAGTCCACCTTTTTCCGTTTCTTGGATGATAATCAGGCCCAATCAGAACAAAAGTAACAAGTGGAAATCCATATTTAATAGCATGTAAATTCATTGTGACTACCAAGCATCTTACTAAATTTCCTCAATTTGTCCACGTTCTTTCTTCGGTTATATGTTCGTCACGTCCACTCTCACCCTCACCCCCACCCCCA
>JNET01029333.1:0-17206 GCA_000697455.1 Basidiobolus heterosporus B8920 | reverse complement strand
GGCAGACCTCGAAATATCGCGCTCACTGAAACTAGCAACTTGGTTTAAAAAAGTCAACTGAGGTTTCCATATAAGATGGAGTTGTGTAAAAATATTAGTGACTGAATCGAAGCGTTACTGTTAGATAAAGTACAGCAGCTTCGGATGATACCATTCACAATGTCTATAGAATTTTCTTTTTGATTTCAATACACGTCCCAAGCGCTGTCTAGTCACGATCATGGATCTTTGTCTTAAACAAAATTATTGAAATTTCCGGCTTTTATTATCCATTTGTCTTAATTAATTTTCAGATTTCAGATCTTCATCAAGATGACATTTGTTGTGACATCCCAATAAATGGGAATTTCTCGGTCACGGCACAAGTTCATTGGTTCCCTGGTTGCTTACAAAACAATATGATAATATCAGTAAAAGTAACGCTTGGTCAAAATTGCCCAATTCTAAAGACCACTACTTGGGGTTAGGGTTGAGGTAGATACTAGGGAAGAAATATGATAGTAGTTCAGTTTAAATGATGTACGAAGTTCAGATTTATTAAGTTATTAATCTTGACTGTGTACATCAAATATGTGCTTTGGAACAGTGATCGTATTGGTTGGACCAAGCCACATTTAATCTTAGGTCTAAGTCGGGTTACGCGACAATTCACGTCCCAAAAAAGCCTCGGCTTGGTTGCTCTCTATAATTTCATTGGCTTGGTGCTTACCCTTTGCGAAGAGCAATCCCAAAGATCGACGCGTTTTGTAAATGCCACAGCGTCATCGATCGACCATCGACCCATTCAAGGGCCGATATCTGGAAAAATAAAGGTTTGTCAGCCAAACTTGATGAACGGCTTGCACAACTTCTACGATAAGTCAGCCGCAAGTTTCGAAGCTACCGCCACACGAGTTCATTGGTTACTGCTAGTGAATCAGGTATCCATTTCCAGTACATAGAAACCTATCTGATTTACACAATCTGTAGCAGCGACG
The DNA here is from genome assembly GCA_000697455.1 of Basidiobolus heterosporus B8920. NCBI lineage: Eukaryota > Fungi > Basidiobolomycota > Basidiobolomycetes > Basidiobolales > Basidiobolaceae > Basidiobolus > Basidiobolus heterosporus. The sequence goes on along the minus strand of JNET01029333.1, from coordinate 16,229 downwards.
AGGGCTTTCTTTGGTGACCTAAGGGATGACTGCCCAATTAATAGGCGATGGGCCCATGCATTATTCCAACCACCCTACTCTTGTGTAAGTGTTTCTCTGCACAACTTAGCCTGTCTGATGAATATAGTCCACAGCTTGAAGCTTGTATGATAGTAATGAGGAGTGCTATCCAAGTAGCCATGGAGTACGAGTTTTAGGTTACTGAGGATCGGGTTTTTGAAGTACCTTCCCCACCGTCATCAGGCAAATGAGACGATATTAAGCATTCTTAGTTAAATAATCATATCTTATGTTCTATCTATTGAATAGTGCTTTATAGTGCAGGAAAACTCAAGCTAGTACATTCCTGCGTAAGTTCCTGATTAGCTGGGGAGATAAAATTAAACATGAAATGTGATTAGACTAAATGTTTTTCTTAATGTATACGTAAAATAATGAACTTCTGTGCACTTTAGAATTTATTAATTATTACTAATTTAAATCACCACTTTATGTCTCGCTGGAGATTCATGTTATTTATCACAGAACACATTCTGTGAAATTTTTGTCAATTATCATTATGGTTTTTTATAAACTCATTCATCCTTTACGATTCAAAGCTTTACCTCGACTAACCACTCTTTTGTACAGTACTCGATGTCAATTTGCAGGAAATCCACTAAAATTTTCCAAGTGTATACTGGGTCAGTTCTCAACAGCGTTGAAGCAAGTTGAATGTATTCAAATACGTAAATATTCAAGTAACGCTCAATTCTCGAACTGTAATACTCCAACACAACTTCGCTCTCATATCAATCGGTATCTCTACAAGCAACCCCAACCAATGTCTAGTTATATTGTTTCCGCCTTACAATCTTGTAGCGCTATGGCCGCTAATGCCAAGGAAATGCCTCCTAAGAAGAAAGATGAGATAGATATATTCTTAGCCTCCGAAAAAAGTATAACCGAGCAAACATTCGGGCTTGCCTCAGAGTTATTTGAGCGAGTTAAGGATACTCCGGCTTTGGATCTTGCAGTATATAACGCTTATTTAGAGGTTTGTGCGAATACTTGGCAAGTCGACGAAATGTTCAAAGTTTATAAAGATATGCGACAGAAGCGATATGTACCAGATATTACTACTTTCAAGCTGATGATTCTATGTGCTGTAAAAGCACGAGAGATCCCTCGTGCTCTTGAAGCAGTCGAACTGGGTACTCAAGATATTTCCCACTCTATCTATACTCAACGTCGAATGAAAGTAGGAATGAGAGTAGGTACTGGTGCCCTGTGTGGGGGCTGGTTGACCATTACCCTGGGGATGCTCCTTCCCAACGTTCCCCAAATTGGGGGTATGGGAGTTGCTTTGACTGTATTCTTTTGCTTACGCTCTGGGGCAACTGGATTGTTCTCTGCAATGCCAGTTATGCATGAGCGCCAAGTGCCATTTGATATTCGACACAAGTATAAGATCAATATCCAGAGTAGTTTAATGGATGACGTCTACAAATTCTTCTATCAGTATCTGCTGCTGCACCTACCCACCCATGGAGATAAAAGCGATTTGGAGCTGACCATCAATCACATGAGATCAAAAGGCCTAGTAGTCGACGAAAATAGCCTGACCAAGTTGAAAAATACATTGACAGTAAAGAGCAATCATCTTCCAACCAAGAATACTTTGTAAAGGAACATTGCATATACTAAATCAAACCATCAGTAAAAAGTGCATTATAATTGTCCAGATTCATTCATGACTGATTGGCTGCACAACCATTACTGAAAATAGGTTCAAGTGTGAGCAAAGAACTAACGAAGGAAATAAGGAACTAATGCCCTTTCTAATAGCGCTCTCTTCCCATGAGGGGATAGGGGACACTACCAACTAATACCATTTCTGTTATTACCTTCTGTCCATGAATGGAACCGATTCGAGTCGTTGGACCAGCATTAAAAGTTAAAAAGTGTTACAATTTTACCGGTGACTTCACTGGGATCTACCTAATTTAGAGCTAGGTGATCATCCAAAATCGTCTTAGCCTCAAACAAAAAATTCTGATCAATATGGAACAAGTAAACATTTCTCTTTCCTTTTACTTCAAAGTATGATAAACGTCGGAATATTCCAAGTGGAAACAAGTCAAGTTCATATTTACTAGCGGATACACCAGACGGTTTATCTGGGGTTCGTGGTGTACACGACAATCAAAGAAGCACGGATCAGTGTCTCTTATGCACTTCAGCTGGCCTATGGTGCATCTTGTGTGTTGAAGGGTCCTTTGTAGAACTTCGCGTGACTTTTTGCCATTTATCGTGATTTTTTCTAGCGTTCCTTTAGAAAGCTAAGTCTGAGAATACAAGCAGAGCTAATACTGTTAGTCTTCCTAAATCATTGAAGTAGCAAAGAATGACTTTTCACTGGTGGTCAACCGTCCAGTTACTTATGTAAAGTTTGTTATGTAAAATGTGCCATAGCCCTAAATGTAAAGGAGGCTTACTTCCTTATGCATGCAATTATCTATCCCTTTGTTCTACTGAGCCGCAACGGTCCAGTAGATTAAAGAAACAATCAAAATAGTCAAAAATTCCATATTTGCCTCTGCTCTCGCATAATCTAATTATCAGAGAGATATGCTCTCCTTGATCCAAGCAGTGATATTGACAAGTAATTTATAACATACACAATCTTTTCCGAGTTATGCATGCAAAGTTGTACTTGATCCAAATGCATTGAACCTTTTCGCCTTTTATATTAATGATCGATGAAATTAGCTTAAAATCCGTATGGTTTATACCGAACCTTGTTTACTTCATACCCCAAATTAGATTTCACTAGCGTTTTGATCGAGAAGTTCCTTGGTATGGAAGGCCTCAGTGCCCAGATGTAGTCTGGATAGTAAAAATACGCGATTGCCGTCGTCTTTGGTAAATCAGTATCAGTACCTGGTTCACTGCTTTGGAAGCTTTCTAAACTTCAAATGCAGTCAAGTATCTATTTATTTCTCCATCAAATATGGTAATGCTACTGGTGTTGACAACTCATATCCATCATTAATCGCAGACGGTTTTGGCATTTTGGCATTCTAAATTGAGTAAACAATATCAAGAATCGGATGGTTGGTCCTAGATACGAATATACTATTTGAACCTATGAAACTACATGAGGTGGTTCTCTGGGTATATAAGGTACGAGAAAATGAACTGTTCACCTCACAGTTTGGCACTTCCTAAAAAAAATATATAATATATTTCTTATCTTTATTCCATAATGGTCTCATCCCGCCTCGCTGCCTTGACCGTCGTGTTAGCTGGTCTTTCTTTGACCTCAGCCTTTGATGAATCATGCAATAGTAATTTAGTCACATACTGGGGACAAAACACCATGGGGATTTTGAATCCTACCGATCGTAGCAAATGGGAGAAGCCTCTACGTGATTATTGTAATGACGATACCCTAGACGTTATCAACATTGGTTTCATGAATGTTTTCAATGGTGATGCTGGTCAACTACCGGAGATTAATATTTCTTACCATTGTACTGGCCCTAAATTCCCTGGTACCAATCTCCTAAACTGTGCCGAGATTGGTCCAGATATTGAATACTGTCAATCCAAGGGCAAGAAGGTAACCATGTCTTTGGGTGGTGCTGCCGGATCTTACGGCCTCGACAACGAAGCGGATAGTGACAGATTTGCCAAAACTATCTGGGATATTCTTCTTGGCGGTTCATCTAACACTCGTCCATTTGGTTCAGCTGTTCTTGATGGCATTGATTTGGATATCGAAGCTGGTGTTAACACTGGATACGGTCCCTTCATTCGTAAACTTCGTTCATACTTCGACACTGATAAGAGCAGAAAATATATCACTTCTGCTGCTCCTCAATGCCCCTATCCTGACTATTTCCTTGGTAATGCTCTCGATCAAGCTTACTTCGATATGGTTTATATTCAATTTTACAACAACTACTGTACCCCCACTATACCTGGTCACTTTAATTACGGTGTCTGGGATCATTGGGCCAAAACCAAATCCCTAAATCGCGACGTCAAGCTTTTCATCGGCACCCTTGGAAATCCTCGTGCAGGAAGTTATGGTTATATGACTCCGGATGAATTGAAGCCACTCATTGATAACACTCGTAAGCAATACTCCAGCTTTGGTGGTATTATGACTTGGGAAGTCTCTACCGCAGAGTCAAGCATGATCAATGGTATAAGCTTTGCTCAGTCTGTTAAAAATATCTTGATGGATGGTGGAAAATGTTCTGGACATCCTCAACCACCTACACCCGAGCACCATACTACTCATAAGCCAAACGAATCCCACCAGCACGCTGAATCCCACAAGACTACCGAGCCTCACAAGCATACTGAAGCCCATAAGACTACCAAGCACTCTGAAGAGCACAAGACTACTAAGACTCATGAACACTCTGAACCTCACAAGACTACCGAGCCCCACAAGCATACTGAAGCTCACAAGACTACCAAGCACTCTGAAGAGCACAAGACTACCAAGACTCGTGAGCACTCTGAAGCTCATATGACTACTAAGCACTCTGAAGAGCACAAGACTACTAAGACCCATGAACACTCTGAACCTCACAAGACTACCGAGCCCCACAAGCATACTGAAGATCACAAGACTACCAAGCACTCTGAAGAGCACAAGACTACCAAAACTCATGAGCACTCTGAACCTCACAAGACTACCGAGCCCCATAAGCATACTGAAGCTCATAAGACTACCAAGCACTCTGAAGAGCATAAGACTACTAAGACTCATGAGCACTCCAAAACCCCTAAGCCTACTGAATCCCCCAAGCCTACTCCCGAACATTGCCCAGTTCAAAATGGCCCATGTAATACTGTCAATTTGGAATGTAAGGGTAATCAATACGCTCAATGTGTATTTGGTAGATGGGTTCTTCGTAAATGTGATGCCCATAACCTTCTCACCTGTGTTCAGGACAATGCCCTTGTATACTGCGATTGGGCCTACAAGCATCCTCATCAGCCGGCCTGTACTTCTCCACAGGGTGCTATTAAGAAGCGTTCAATCGAGGGCCCTAGCAACCATGCTCTAATTGATTTTGCTGCACCTGAATACAACGAGGAAAACTTCAAGACCACTGTCCGTGTCCGTACCACTTCTACCTCCTTCTCTAACCATTGGCGAGTCCAATTCGAACTTCCTCGTGGACAAACTGTTTTGAACAATACTCGTGGTGTCTTCACCCAAAAGGGGAACAAGGTTACCATTATCTCTGTTCCCGAAAAGGAACCCAAGTGGAATATGGCCATCCTTATCGACATCATGGGTACCCATAAAAACACCACCCAAATTACCCCTATTCAACCCAAATTCTGGGACCTTGGTGAGATCTAAGTTGTTTAGTAAACCACCCAGCGTCCAATCTCCCTCTACCTATTTATATCCCTTGTTTACTTGCTCTTTATATATCTATCCCGTTTATATGTAAAATATATCTGATTTTATCCGAGCTTTCTTTATCCGTTGTTATCAATGTTATCGATCTACAATGAGAGTGACAGGACGAGTGTTTACTTTTTATTGTTTTTTTTAAATTATGTTAATTTAGTGTTAGCGTAGGGGTGTCGGTATGTTGGGAAGGGAAGTTTTGAGCAGGGGTAAATGAAGTGAAAGGAGCAAGGACGAAAGCGGCAATAGATAAAGGATTATTTAGGGAGTAAATTAGTCAATATGATTTATATGGTTGGTAGAGTCTGATGCATCATTTTCGTTGAAATTTTATATCCTCGAAGGTTGACATCTTTGGGATCTCGGGTAGATCGAAGTTTGTTGACGGTTCCAGCAGAACTGAATGGAATTTTGGCTTTTCATTAATTCGGGAGTACCCGGTACACATTTGAATGAATTCCATCAATATTTCCGGGTTATTGAGATAATCATCTTTAGATAGTGTGGGTGAAGTCACATCCCATTGCTTGTTGATTGTCTAGAAGATAAGAGGTTATTAACTTATTTGATGGTACTTAAATTATGTTGGGGTCTCACCGTCAGCATTCCTGTTGTCATGTCGAAGCTCAAATGAGCATTGTGATTAAAATTAGTAGGATTTGACACTCCTTTCATAGGCGAACGCTACAAAAATCATACCATATTAGTCAGAAGAAGGGACAACCGAGGGCTGCATTTATTATTTTTTTACCTTGTATATGGAATCCATCCAAGACCACATCTCTTCTTCACTTTTACAAGTGATATAGATGCTTCTGGTTTCGGTGCAGATTTTAAAACAGTAAGGTTTCAACTCCGACCTTTCCAAATCCCGTATTTCCTCATAGAAGATTGTGTCCACTGCTTTTGTGTCGTTCTTAAATAATAGATAGATAGGTTGGGAAAGCGTCTCGTTTTAGTGACCAATTCTTGGTAGGTATCAAGTGAGCAATGTATAGAGGTTACTTACTTGTAACTTGTGAATAGTGATGCAGGTGTTCTTTAAAGTGACCAATCGTTTAGACCATAACCAGCTAGTCATTCCATTTCCACGTATAGAGAAATGGCCTTTTTTGACGGTTTCTAAGGTAATGCTCTCCTGAGAGTCAGTGGGCGAAGATGTGATGGTACTTGGGTAATATTCGTTCATTCTCAATCTATATTTTATCCCAACTAATTGAAGTCACAGAAAATAAGAAGCCACACTTTTCGGCAGCTGAAGAATTTAATATAGTGTGATATGGTTAAGGGATTGGATGAGTAATAAGCAAAATAAGTAAAATCTGAAGTTAAACAAGCAGGTGAGTACTGTCTATAGCTAGGGTGACCAAGTCTAAGTGTGGGTGCGTGAATGAGTGGATGCTTGGATGTGAATAGTTGCAAATGATTTAGTGGTAAGGTGGGATAGATCAACCAGTCTACTGCGGTCTTACGTGAAATTTTGAAACAGATGGCAATTCTTTTTTATTGCGACGGGTGGTTATTCTTTTTATAATGATCAGTCAAGACAGACTAGATGCTCAATCAAGACAGACTAAGTGCTCAATCAAGACAGACTAAGTGCTCAATCAAGACATGATAATTTTGGAATGAGCAACTCAGGGGTAACCTTCAAACACTGTCTTTCGCTCTGGATTCAACAGCGATGCGGGATGCGAAATGCGGGATGATTATTACTGAGCATAGTCTTCAACATAAGGATTACATTGCATTGCTCTATTTCCAGGATTATTTGGTGTTCAAACCAGGCTGATGTGTAAACGATTGATCAAAGCCAAATCCTATACAAATATATATTAAGCCGATCAAGTTGTAGGAATAAGCGGTATTGCTATCTATGCAACTAGTGCGTTCGGCATTCGGCTTCAGCATCTATTAATTATACTTCTTTGTGGCTTGGTGGTTTTTCATGAAACCTACCTTAAATCCCCGCTTCCTACTATTTGCGAATGGGTTCTCTTTGTGCTCACTGACATCCAAGAAATGATCTTGACTGAGTCGTTTGTCCTGAAGAAATCCGGTGCGAAGAGACTCAGCGATATACGAGTATTGAACTTATGGTAAAACAACTTAACCTTAACGAGTTTAAACGGTCCACTAATGGCACCCGAAGGGGGCTAGGTCTGAAAGATATCAGCATATTGAAGAAAGCGGTGAACTTGGAGGTGTTGGACTTGAGGCAAGTGCTATCAACATGGATTTTCTCAACCAATTGTTTACAGAGTGTTGCTATATAGCGTCAACCAAGTGACGTCCATCAGACCACTCCATCATTGCCGTAAGCTATGTGAACTTTACCTACGTAGAAACTCATTGGGATTATCTGACTTGAAGGAGATTCATCAATTAACTGCATTGCGTATTCTCTGGTTAACTGAAAATCCATGTGTCAAAGAAGCCCAATATCCTGACCTCATAATACATCGATTACCTTGGTTACAAAAGTTGGATAATAAGAGTGTGCTAGTATGTATTCTAATAAAGTTACATAATCTATTCTAACCCTGTTTAATATGCAGGTACTCAACGCAACTCTATCTTGGCATCTCCTAAGATACGCATAAAGCGTGACGAGCCGATAAAGAAGGATACAAAGTTAGCTACAGATTTTCGTGATTTACCCGGTGAAGATGACTCGTCACTCAAACAACAAGTCGCTCGTGTATCTGCAGATAGCCGATCAGTTGCTGTTCAAACAGATGAGGTGTTCCCCAAGGTTAGTCAAAACGCACACTTTCCAGTTTGCTTCTGGAATATTTGGTATTTACGGTCAGCCACTTTATTTAGCCTCAGCCAGCCGGTAAGACTACAAGAAAGGTAAGTTTGGTGTTACGTATTCAAGTAGTGGCCAACATGTTGTACAATGCGTTAATTGAATGTTTATTTATTTCCAGAAGTCCAACCAGCTGAGTGTCGTGTTGTCTATCTTACTTCTATTGCGTGAACTTGGCATAGAAGAAATACGTTTAATCCATCAAATTCTTGAGAAATACATGACTTCCAGTTAACCAAAAGTGTGCTTCCGAATGTTTCATTTTAGAATTCTTGTACCAAAAGAAATATGAGAAGTAGACTAAAATACACAGTCGATAATTATTCATCTGTAAGAGCATATGAAGCCCGTAAAATGAAGTGCAAGTCAACTGAAAACCGAAATAAAATAGGTTACGACAAACTACGTGTTAACAAATACAAATATTGTGAAGGTGATTATAATCCAAGCCCGGCCATAGTGGCCACTAATTTATCCACTTTATCAACGTCTTGGCGTGCCATTTCAATGACATTCAGGAGTTTCTTGATACCAATCGATATGTTCTGAGTCTGGAGTTCTCGTTGAAGCGAGCTTAATGCGGCTTGGTGTTCTTGCTCATTGAACAATGCTAATTCCTTGAGGACTATATCGACGGCAGAAAGATCAGTGATGTTGGGCACATAGATGTCGGCATTGAACGCGTCAATCATGTCCATCTGCTGCAAGATGGAGCGTTGACTAGCAGTGGCAATAATCAAAAGTTTACGATCCTTTGGTGGTCTCTTTTTGAGGAGCACCATCAAGGTTTGGAATACAGAGTTGGAGAAGCGTGGCCCAATCGGCACCCAATCCAAGAGACGCTCGAGATTGTCAATTACAATGACACTGAATGGAGACCTGTAGGAGTCGTTGAAGATTTTGCTAATGGCGGTCATCTTGGCATTCTCAGAATAACCCACCATAGACTCGGGGGAAATCAATTTGATAAACGGAAACTCACTACCCATCGCAATGGTGGCAGCCAAAGCAGTCTTGCCACTTCCTGGTGGGCCGTGTAGCAGCAAGCTAACCAAAGGAGTGCGCTCACTGCGTTTGACCTGCTCAACAAACAGCTGCCCATCGGATAAGATTCTGTCCACGTGTGGAGCGAATGGGATAATGTGGTTTTGGACACATTGCTGAAGCTCAGTGTCAGAGATACCGAATGCTGGTCTGACTTCCTCTAAGCCATTTAGGAAATCGTCCCTCATCACCTTCATGTTCTCGACATCGGGAGCAACGCCGGCCAACGTCCCAACCTTGACATGTCTGTTGAACGCGAAAGACGATGCACTTTTGATTAAACCAGCAATCTCCGCACCACTGAAGTTTTTGGTCAGTTTCGCTAGCTCTTCGATATCCACATCGTCGCCCATGATATCGTGTTGTCGCATCTTGCTAGTGTGAATCTTCAAGATTTGGAATCTGCCTTTCTCGTCTGGTAGGCCAATTTCCATGTGCACCTCCAAACGTCCAGGACGCAGCAAAGCCTCATCGATCATGTCCAGACGATTGGTCATACCAATGATTAGGATGTTGTTTAGCTGCTCCACACCGTCCATCTTGGCAAGCAATTGATTGACAACTGAGTCCCCAACTCCAGTTCCGTCGTTCTTACCACCACGCTGCTTACAAATGGCATCGAGTTCATCGAAAATGATGATGTGAAGTGAGCTCTCATCCCCTTTGGCTTTGTATTCTTGCTCCGCCTCTGTAAAAAGCTTACGGATATTCTCTTCGGACTGACCGACATATTTGTTCAATACTTCAGGCCCATTGACGATCTTGGGTTCTCTAGCGTTCAACATTTTACCGATTTGACGAGCCATCAATGTTTTACCAGTACCGGGTGGTCCGTACAACAAAATACCTAAATATTGTTGAACCTTAGCTTCGAGTCCTAACTGGCGTTCTGCATCCTAAGACTGGTTTACCTTTGACGTGCTGAATCCCCAATTTCTCGACAATCGATGGGGGAAATATGCGCGAAGCAAATGCTCTACGGAAGATCCCACTGAACTCTGAATCCAAGCCGCCAATACCCATATCTTCGAACTTAAAATTAGGTTGAATGATAGCATTAGCTCTGGAACTAGATAAAGAAACCGTTGTCAATACAAGCTCGCTACGTTTGTATAACACCTTTCAATACAAACCTTCTAGATGTTCCCTTTAAGCGAATGGTACAATCCTGGGCCTTAGTGAACTGCACTAAGGTTTGTTGCATTAAAATGCCTCGGTTTTGGTGATTAGAAGGAGGTGCTGATGTAGATTGATATCAGTGTCTGGAGATTTTCTTTGTTAAAAGGATATCCTCGAACCACATACCATCATCCTTTTGCTGAGTTTGCCCTGAACGCAAGCTTTCGAGCTCAGCCACTTCCAAATCCAACACTTGAACTTGAAGAGTCAAGCCATGGAAATCAAAAACTAGCTGTTGACCCCGGGTAAACACTTGGTTTCCAAAAGACTGTTTGTGAAGAAAGAGCAGGTTTAGGGAACAGTTGGCTTATTTGTATATTCAGATGAAGACTAATTACTTGAGTAAAAACATGACCCATCTCTTCAGTATCGAATTCCTTGTTGACTTCGAAGCCACGTCGTAGGAATTTGACCTAATAAATTGTCAGAGGACCTTTAGTATCCGAAACACAAAGTGTCTACAAGAGACAACGGTCTAGATAGAGGCTTACTTCTAAATTAAGACTACCCAAATAAACATTGACTCCTTCAGAGAGTGGATCATAAGGCTGTATGAAAACCTCCTGGTTCAAAGAAAGTGATGCCCAACGTCTATGGAACAAGGTAGTACCAATTTGGCCAGATGGAAAGCTATTGTCAAAACTAGGAACAAAAGCAATTATAAGAGCACATTAATATCCTTTTGGCTCACACCAACATACTCATAGTACTCAATAAATATTCAAATAAGATAATAAACTAACTGGAGAGTAAATACGAATTGGTCGTTCAGAGAAATGTAACGAGTAGAAGGGTCGAAATCTTTAGGATTAACAACGAGTAAGTTTGTCAAAGCCAAAGCATCACTAGGACATTTCGCCACCTTAAAGCTACCCCCGTTAGTAGCTTGTGGTGTAGGAGAACGATAAGGACTTCCAGTTCCAGAAAAAGGTTTTCTAAACGAATCCATTCCAATCAAGTCAAGTAGAAAACGTGCACTTCCCTTGAATAACTGGTTTTATGAAGTAAAAAAATTCAGTTACTTCTTAGATATGCAACAATTATCTCTCCTTCAGGTTTCCTAAAACTCCCAACTTCCTATCCTTGAGAGATACCCCGAGTTCATTCGGTCACGTCATCATTCATAGATTTCTTGAAAATCCACCTATTGTTTTCATCCGAATCCTTATCCTTATGACTTCGGCTTCATTCGGCCGGTTTTCTACCAGGTTCGTGATGGGATGAAATCCATTTACATTCATTGAATCATTCAATCCTTACACCCAAGTGCTCATATAGTGTATATGCGTCAGTGTCTGTGCTGGTGATGGTACCGATATCTGTCTCTATCTCTGTGTCTGCATCTGTACTTGTGCCTGTACCTGCGTGTACTTTTTGTATATATATATGATAGGCCACTCATGAAGGCATGTCTTGTGACAGGGTTTGTTTATTAAGAAATAGATATGCAATGAAATTTTACGAAGAATCGAAGTTACTTGGAATTTGCTTGATAGAAAAGCACATATATTAAGGATATAAAACGATGATGGGGCTTCATTTAACTCCATTGATTTTTGCTGGTAGTGCCGGTTTCAAGTGTGCATATGTTATATTCTTACTTCGGAGGATGTGCAGAACTACCTTCAGGAGGATAGCATCCATTGTTGCTTGGTAAATATCCAGTATCAGCTTTGCTTGGTGGATAGGGTGTTGCTTGTGGGGGATAGCCACTGGTACTTTTGGGAGGATAGCCAGTATCGGTTTTGCTTGGTGGATAAGGCGTACCCTGTGGTGGATAACCACTACTCTTAGGAGGGTAACCTTCCCCTTGCTGTGGTGGGTATCTAGTATCGGTTTTGGTAGGTGGGTAGGGTGCACTTTGCTGTGGGGGATAACCACCAGACTTTTTTGGAGGATAGACCTCACCTGTTTGTGGTGGATACCCAGTATCAGTTTTGGTTGGTGGATAGGGGGCACTCTGTTGTGGAGGATAACCACTTGCACTTTTAGGAGGGTAACCTTCTCCTTGCTTAGGAGGATACCCAGTATCGGTTTTGGTCGGTGGATAGGGCACTCTCTGTTGTGGTGGATAACCACCACTATTCTTGGGGGGAGGGTAACCCTCACCTTGTCGAGGTGGATATCCAGAACCGCCTTGAGTAGGTGGGTAGGGGGCACCCTGCTGTGGTGGATAACTACCAGTGCTCTTAGAAGGGGGGTAGGCTTCTCCTTGCTGAGGTGGATAACCGGAACTACCTTTAGTAGGAGGATGTGATTCGCTTTTTGGCGGTGGATAAATATCCCCTTCCTGAGGGGGATAACCGCCAACATTCTTATTAGGTGGGTACGCCCCACTTTGTTGGGGTAGATAGTTCGCATACGCTTTTGGATATCCTGCACCCTGTTGAGGGGGATAACCGGTATCACTTTTTGTCGGCGGATAGCCTGCAGGATTTCTGGCAGGAGGGTAACCAGCATCACTTCTCTGAGGAGGATATTGATTATCATTTCTTTTGGGCGGATAAGCGCTACCTTGAGGTGGGTAGCCCGAACTAGGCGAAGGAACTCTTTGAGGAGGGTAGCCACTACCTTGTGAAGGTGTGGGGCCACTTTGTGGTGGGTAACCAGATGAAGTGCCGCTAGGGGATGGAACCCTTTGAGGGGGATAACTACCATTACCACTAGCGGGGTACAATCCTTGATTTTGTACAGGTTTAGGTGGATAAGTATTGGCTAGATTAGCTGGAGGAAGTTGAGACTGTCCATTTGGAGAAGGCTGTTCGTCCTCAGACTCAGAGCCAGATAGAGCATCAAAGTTCTCTACGGCCCCCTGGTTTGATGTGAAAGAAGGGGCTTTTCCAACAAGAGCTTCATATACGGGGGCCCAATCTTGTGGACGAGTAGAAGAAGAAGTGAGAATAAAACCGAGATTTAACTCTACCTCACCACTAATCTGGTCTTTACTGCTTTTTTGTTGAAGCGGATACCAAGCGGTTCTCTTTCTACTTGGGTCAAAAGCAATAGGTACACCATCCAAAAAGAATTCTCGAAAAGAGAGAGTTAGCTGACCCATAAAGTCTCGTCCAAGGAAATCACTGTCCCAACAAACAAGTTGTAAAAACTTTGGAGGTGAACGCATATTGACTTTGTATTCATATGAGAAGTTCCATACTGGGTTTAAACTTTTCGAGATGACTTTCGAGGACTTCTTTTTGTTTAAAATCTTAATCACCACAAATGGATCCGAAAGCCCGTTACGGTCTTTTGGGGTCAGGTTGCGAGCTTGGATAACCTCGATTTTGATGGCGGATACTGAATGACTCATTCAAGGTGAAGAACTATTTGATAATATAGTTGAGGTTGGGTTTTAAAGTGTGGTAAACACAATTTTACTTCAGATAGTACCTTAGAAAGTAAAGGCAAAATATGAGTCGTTCGCCAAGTTGGGTTTTGTGGCTTTGAACGAGGGATAGTTGAATAATCATGATTCCAATTACAGGGCATCATTAAATAGAGTAATAATTAAATAACCAAATAAATCTGGGTGATTCCTAAATTTAGGTGTATCCAGTATAGCCAAGATAACCTCATGGTGAATTCAGCACATTTCCCTGATCACAGTGGACTATTAGAACAGAAATTCAGGTTGACTGAGCATCATATGGTTATTCAAGAGATATCGAGTACTTTGTTGAGGTAACCTACGATTCGCAATGTTAAAAAGGATAACTCAGACGCGCTTAGAGTGCGAATTTAATGCCACGATAGCCAGCACCGAGGTGGGTTCACCCCTAGGTATCTAGGAGGGTCCTCAGTCATCTGACCGACAATTGTAACTTTTCATCACCGTTATCCTTCTTAGAGAAAGTCAAGCCTTTGATGGATTCGAACCATCGACCATCGGATTCCTTAACTACGGAGATTCCAATGCGCCATTTTGGCTAACTTGAAAGGTAGACGATTAGTTAAATTATATACCCTACAAATGATTATGCCAGCGATTATTGAATTAACTTATTCCATCTATAGGGAAACTTGATGCTAGTGGTCAATAAAATTTCTTCTACTTTTGGGCTTTAACGCTTGGCAGCCGTGATATATTTTCAATTTTCTCTTTAGCCTGTAGTGCAGTATGACTCGATTCCTTACCACTTTCCAAATAGTCAGGCGTATCCAACCTTCTGCGCTTATTCTTGGTGCTAGTGTGGCAAAACCTACTGCCATACTTGGTGCACGCAATGTATCTATTACTGCTCGCGTTATCCCACCTAAAGAACTGATTGGTTTGAGTTCTTTAAAGGATAACCCAGGATCCAAATCTCAAGTATAACTTTTATTTTACCACCAGGTTTTATTTCGACTTGTTGCTTATGAATATCTACCACAAAGGCTAAACGTTTAGGACGTGGTCCTGGCTCAGGCAAAGGTAAAACTTCAGGTCGTGGTCACAAAGGTCAAAAATCTCGCGCAGGTAATGGGAAGCCCACTCCTGGTTTTGAAGGTGGTCAAACCCCCATAATGCAACGTTTCCCTAAACGAGGCTTTACCAATGTGTAAGCACTTTACATTCCTTTGAAAGTTGTTTGGGCTTTTATTTAACCCATTACTTATTGTTAGCCACGGCAAAGAATATACCGAAGTAAACCTCGATCAGCTTGGGCGTTGGATCGAGACTGGTCGTATTGACCCTACTCAAAAGATAACCATGCGAGAATTAAAGGTCGCCGGGCTTGTCAAAGGAGTTAAGGATGGCGTCAAGCTACTGGGCAATGTATGTGTTTAATGTATCTCCGAATCAGCCAGATTTCACTTAATAACCATATAAATATTCAAGGGTTCAAGCGGATTCAAACACAAAATAGATTTAGAGGTTTCTCGTGCATCCCAGAAAGCTATGAAGCAGATTGAACGTATGGGTGGTAAGGTTACCTGCGTCTACTACAACTCTGTTGGACTTCAGAGTATCCTATCACCAGCCCGATTCTTTATCCAGCCTAAGCTTGCCTTGCCTACTAAGAAGAGAGATATTGGTAAGTATCTTCCACTTCAACCATCATTATCATTGAAACTGACTTGTCGATTATTCTTCAGCTTGGTATTCGGATCCTAAGAATCGTGGATTCTTGGCAACTGAAAGTCAAACCACCAATTCCGCCTAGACCATTGCATTACCCACCAACTTATACTCATTTCTTCTTAAAGCGTCATCTCTTAATAAACAGTGATTTCACCAATTCTTAATCAATACTCAACATGAGTTAAGGAAACAATCTAGACCAATACCCCTCTAGAATCATAACAACGCCAAGAAATCCGTGTAGCTAACTTTGGATACACCAGAACCCCTCACCCCTTTGTTTCCCTTCAACGAATAATAGATCGAGTAGGAATGTTCATAGTTTATTCCTGTCATGATAGATTGGTTTCTATGGGAAAACTTCAACTGATACATATTTACATAAACTGGGTAATGAAAAGGGGAAAAGTAGGTAAAAACATTAAAATTGGTAATATCAACAGACAAGGCAATGGTGACAATTTCTTGGATGTCACCACGATGAGATTGTTGGGTATCAGATGGGAAGTAAAGGTGTTGTTTCGGATTTGGATGTGGTAGACATAACGTCAGGATTTTTCTTGTGATAGATGATAGGCACCAACGAGAGTGCTGCAGCGACGGTAATGGTCAATATGCTGGTTACGTTAAACAAAGACACTTCTTTCCCTGCTGAGAGCTCTTGGATAGCCATGCCAGCTTGCACGTGTAAGAAGGAAATAGGCGCAACT
>JNET01029332.1:0-23349 GCA_000697455.1 Basidiobolus heterosporus B8920 | reverse complement strand
ATCCCAAAGTTCTCTTTCTTCAGGCATTATTTACATTGCACATTTCCACAAGAAATAGGCCTCTTGAGCAAACTTAGCAACACTGGTAATTGTACTGGTGGAGCTGATACTTGACATTCTTTAGAGAGTATCATCAGGGTTCATAACCTGCTGAAGGTGAATAAAGTGATATTGCAAGGGGCTTTGGATATTCAGAAGTTATAAGGTCACTTGAAATTTGATTTTAAGAAAGAAAGGTATTTATGTGCTTTGTTAGAACTATATAATGAAGCTCTTGGGTGCAATTTTGGAGGGTTCTAGGAGCATATTGTAGAAGTTATAGCTCATTTGGGTATATTTAAGATTTCTCATATCCAACATCTTATAATATTGTAATTAATCCAAATTGATGTTACACATTCCAACTTCTCCAAATATCTCATAAATACAAGATATAAGTTATATACCTAATTATATGAATACTTAGGTGTTAAGCTATTGTAACTTCAATAGTAATTAGGGGCTAAATATTGCGAGCTTTAACAGTCCCAATCTCTATTGAAACAATATACCACATCCAATATAACTTCAAGTGCAAACCAAATATTTTCTAGTTCTCCAAATTACTTCTAATAACTCCCAGGATCTCACATTAATCTTATTGAAGCACAAGATAGAGTTTAGGTATATTTCAAAAGACTTTAGTAATATAGGTCTGCACTCCGTGGTCCATAGCCAGCACCACCACTGCCAAAACTGTAATCCTTGGTAGCATTGCTTCCATTACAACTGTTCACATTATTAGCTTCCCTACTACCAGTATCCTAATTACTAGTGCTGTTTCCTCCATTACCATTGCCAAATTTTTATTTTACATTGACTTTAATATGAATTATATAGACAAACCCAATACCCGAATAGCGTATCTTCAATAACGGCAAGCCAATTCTATAATATATCTCTTGAACCAGGAGTGACAACCTCACGCGTACTACGTACGGATAGCAAGTGTTTATCAAAATAGTCAACAATCCCTATTTCCTTCCTATTTCCTTTTATATCCATTTAGCGCAGTTTAAAGACGATTCGCGTAACGATCAAGTAATTCTCACTAAACTTCACTTACCTATTTCGTACCCATTCATCACACAGATTTCTGAACAAGACACTTCGCTTATAGGGGGATTCTATCCAATAACTCTACTTTAATTTGTTAGCTAAAAACAAGCAAATTGTATAAATAGACTATGGAATGATCTTGATTTCTATGTCACCCTCAGCTTGCAGTGCTTTTGGATCTCCTCAATACTGTTGTTCTGGCCCTGACAGCACTCCACAGACGTGTCATCCAACCTATTACTCCAGATTATTCATGTCCATTCTGTTATAGTTATGCTTAAGATGATGCTACCTCTATCTTCACTTGCCGTGGTGATTGTACAATTCAGTTTTGCTAAGTCGGGAAAATCTCTAATTCCAACAACCACTGTAAATAGCTATCGATACTAATGAGGCCCAAATCACTTCCAACTACCTAATAACTCAAACTAATAAACACCTTATTTTGATCCGAGATTTCAAAATTCTAAAAACGTATGAGATATTGACGGAGAATTCAATTTTGATTTGAATGGTTGTAAGTTTACATGAACATAGAATAGAATATCTACCACCTATTCTAAGATTCTAGCCAATTTAGAGCCATCAACAGTCATCTCATGCACACAACCATATTCAAGTCAGCCCAAAAATTCACGAAGTTGGGGTTGATTTCACAAATCCCGTACAAATCCCGTACAAATCCCGTACAAATCTCGTACAAATCCCGCAGAAAATGGAGATTTTCACTAGTAAAAAAAATCCTTTCACTTAAGGAAAGAAGACAGATGGAATCATCAACTGGATTGGCTGATTTGTTTGTACCGGGTAGAATAAAAAGTATAGAGACATTGTTTAGGAATTCTTTCTTTTCTGCCTAATCTTTGTTCTGGAAATCTATCCACCAAAGTTGCAAACAGTCAGCCTTCAATATGGTACGTTCTGTCGCTCACTCATACTATTCAAGTATCTATTACGTGTGATTTATCTAACCTGATTTTCATCCATCCATCCATTGACTTAGCCTAAGGGAAAGTCTACCAAGAAAGTTGCCCCCGCTCCCTATCCTTTGAAGGGTAAGCAATCCAACAAGGTTGTCAAGAACCCCTTGTTCGAAAAGACCCCCAAGAACTTCGGTATCGGTGCTGATATCCAGCCCAAGCGTGACTTGTCTCGCTTCGTCAAGTGGCCCGAGTATGTTCGTCTTCAACGTCAAAGAAAGGTCCTCAAGCTCCGTCTTAAGGTTCCTCCTTCCATCAACCAATTCACCAAGGTTTTGGATCGCAACAACGCCACCGAGCTCTTCAAGGTCTTGAACAAGTACCGTCCTGAGACCAAGCAAGAGAAGAAGACTCGTCTCGGTGAGGCCGCCAAGGTCACCGCCGAGGGTGGTAAGGTTGAATCCAAGAAGCCTGTTGTCGTCAAGTACGGTATCAACCACATTACCGCTCTTGTCGAAGCCAAGAAGGCCCAACTTGTTGTCATTGCCGATGATGTCGATCCTATCGAAATCGTCCTTTGGTTGCCCGCTCTCTGCCGTAAGATGGGCATCCCTTACTGCATTGTCAAGGGTAAGGCTCGTCTCGGTACCGTTGTCCACAAGAAGACCGCTACTGCTCTTGCCATCACTGATGTCCGTGAAGAAGACAAGGCCGATCTTGCCAAGTTGGTTGACTCCATCAAGGCTAACTACAACGAGAAATACGATGAAGTTCGTAAGCACTGGGGTGGTGGTATCATGGGTGCCAAGTCCCAAGCCGCTACTCTCAAGAAGCAAAAGGCTCTTGCCAAGTCTGCTGGCAAGGCCTAAATTCTTTTGAGGTTCTTCCGTTAATTTCAATAAATAAATCACATTTATCACATCACCTGAACCCACTTTTTCTTAATGAAATTGTCGATTGTATTTTTATTACGCTGGCCTGACCCAAATTCAATTCAAGGATGTGTCACTATAGTATTAAGTTGTACAGTATGTGCGTGGTTAAAAAAAATAGAGGGGGTTCACGTGATTAGGAGAGGTCAAACCCTGCCTCAGAGTTAATAGCATATCGCAGTTTCCTGTAACAAAAGATATCCCACGTTAGTTGAAATGAAGATGATACAAAGACCCAATATACACGTACTCTCTTAGTGTAGCTTTACTGCTAAACTGCGGCAACTTCAACAGGTTCACGCAAGTGGACGATGTAGGCAATCTTGTGTCGTCCTCGCCAGCACTAGTAATGCACATCTTAGGGCTCAACTCCTTGAAGCCAAGCAATGGTGGCCTCGAACAACTGGTGATGAATTTGACCAGTTTTTCCCTTTCATCGGGTCTAAATTCGTGTACGACCTCCCAAAAATTGCGAATAACCGGATGGGATTCGGTGTATTTACCCTCATAGACAATGTTGCTTTTTAGATCGTCCAGGTCAATAGGCACTTGAGCACCACCTAGCAATACTTGAAGCTCTTGCTGATTGAACATCTTCAACCAGTTGGGCTCTATCAAATCGGTTAGACCACGGAAAAAGGCTCTACATTGCTTGTAGATTTGATCGTTGAGCCGATAATTAGCTACCCGGTAGATGTATTCGATCCTATTTTCCATGGTCACCGGTATCTTCGAACCACCTGGAATCAATTCCAACTCCTTTTTGATCCCCAACTCGTCGCTGATCACCGTGAATGTGAGTGATAGATTTTGTACCTCTTCTTTATCACAATTCTTTAAATAGATCAATCCGCGGTATAATTCCGGATCAAGGGTTGGTAAATCATCTAGAAAGTTCAATCTCCCAAGCAGCTTGCTTAAGAAGAACCCAGCAAATGCCACATCTACCAGAATTCCCTCGTAGAGTGCTTTGCCCATGATCCTTCCCAGGAATTCGTAGTGGCCGAGCTGTGTATCCTCTTGTGCAAATGCATGTGGATTTGGATATAGTTTTTGATCCACGGTATTCAGAAAGAGCCCGTAATCTGTATCAAATGCCTGTCTAGCCAGACCCGTAAGAAACTCTTTAAAGACCCCTAATACAAATGAATTAGTATGGCCATCGCTCTGTTGACAATCTAATTGTACTTACCTCCACCATCGATACCAGCCTCTTCAAGACCAAATTGATCGATAAAAGTGATAGCTACTCTAGACTTCAAGCCAGCACCCAACCTATTCAGGTGGTCGTAACCATCTTCAAAGATGTGATCTCTCCGGATAATTGCCTTAGCACCGTGCATGGGCCCGAAGTAGTGGGATGTTGGTAAGTGTGCTTTGTCGCTAAGCACAAATCGTCTGAATATGTAAACGCGGTCTTCGAAAGGGATAACAAAGGGTATGTTGTGTAGAATGGCCAGCTTGGCTCCAACTTGTTTTTGGACCTCACTTTCCGTATTTCTGTACTCTTCCTCCTCTGCAACTACCGAATCAGCAAACTGTTTGATACCATTTAATTCACTCTTCATTAGCCAGTGATCTACTGGTGTGAATTGTTTTCTTGATTCTCTTGCATGGATCTGTTGCAACAATTTAGTACTGATAGTACGAAGCTCTATGATTGGAATCGAGGTACCTGGCACGTCATTTCTGAGCTCAATCTGGTTCTCGTTCCAATATAGATAAAATGCCAAATTCCTCAGAATTGCTGACAACTCGACAACCTCAGTAATGCTTAGTGGGTTTTTCTCCCCAAAAAACTCGTCATCTCCGAGTGTGATTAGCACTCTGGCGTAGATTTCAATGACGAGAATGATCGCTGCCCATTCCATCTGAAACTGCTCCTCACCAAATAGATTGCTGGGCAATTTGGTTTCTTTGAGTTTACTCGCTAGCATAGACCCTTTAAAGGCATTCCATGCTACCTTTAAGAAGGGTACTTCATTGTTGAACAGAAGGTAATTGAATATGTTCTGTCTTGAGGAAGGCCACCGGGATAGCAAGTTGATCATCAAATGAATAGCTAGGTAGAATTCTTCTTGGCTTTTACCCATGTCATGACTCGTGAGCGGCTGCAAGATACTCGACAGGTGACTCGGCTCGAACATTAAATTCAACCACTTCTGTAGTTTGTGCTGGATATGTTCTTCATCAGTCTCCATAGGAGTTACTTCCGAGCGTCCCTCGTATTCGTCGTCTGATTCATCTGAATCAATCTCCGTCTTTATATCTATAAGAGATACCATTCCAAGAACATCAATGTATTAGTTTATGCGTATAATGAAGGGTGTTTTACAGATGTACGAGCTTACCTTGCTTGGCTGAAAGACCTTCGAAGGATTTCCTGGGAATACGGACAACCAGATCGTGGAGTACTTTGACATAGGTTAGCTGAAATGCAACATTTGGTTAGAAACCGGTGCAATATAAACACAAAATACGACGACACACCTTAGCTTGTCTATCCATCTTTTCTACTCTTTTGTGTCCAAATGCGAGAATGTTGCTTAATAAAGGCAGCAAAGAATCTTCATCGATTTGAATTTTTCCTGCCGCTGCTTGGTTCAACATTTCCAAGAAAGGCAGATTACGAGAGAAATAAAGGACTCCTTCGAATTTCAGGCGATTTGGGAGTAGCGGAACACTCATAACATGGAGTATTAATTGTTTTATCGACAGATCGTATATCTCTTGCTGTGGGTTTGCATAGTGAAATACTCTTAATATCAGCTTACTGACATCCGTTTCTGTTGAATGTTCTGACAGCTTGGAAAAACATAATTCATGTTTAGAAGAAGGATTAGAATAACTCTCACGTCGTTTGCTTCTTACATGTATTAGGTATTCTCTCAAGAGCTGGTACATTCCTTTGTGAATCAAACTTTCCAGTATTTTGACGATTGTCCGTTTGCTGAATATATTCTAGGAATTTAATGCATATATCAACGCCGAATGAGCCGGTTGAAAGGCTTACCTCGTGTCAAAAGCATGCCCTACTGCTCGATAGCTCTTTTCTTCTGTCAAAAGAAGCAAACTGCTTAACAGACTAACATCTCCACATCTAACAAAGCAATTCAAGAAAATATTGCATCCCTTTTTCAAGGTGTGTATGTAGACATCGTTTTCAGTAGCAATCAAGTTGCAAGCAAAATTGTAGGGCTCATGATCACCTCCTGGTGGCTTGGAATTCGATAATAAAACTGCTAATGAAATGGCTCGTTTATCATCATAACCAGGTCGATAAAACAATACTAGTTCGCGTAATAATTGAAATATTTTTTTGGAATTCGATTCTCCAACTTTAACTTTTTCAAAGGTGACGTCCCAGTTTTGACGTAATTCCGACCGCAGTAACCCAGCACATTTACGGCCACGATAGAAGCTCTATGGAGGAGTTGATGAGTAAAGAGGTATATGGCAGACAAAATAGCCCTCACACATTGAAGAGCCAGACCGCCTACAATCGAATAAATCCAAAACCTTACCTGGATCAACACGGCAGAACGTTCTCTCTTTCGAGCCTGTTCTCGTTTCTTACGTTCCAATTGAGCTTTTCTCAGTAGCTCTTTTTTGTCTTGCTGTTGACGAGAACCACCCAAGTTGATACTCCTCTTGGATTTGAAATCACCTTCGAAATTAAACATGGGAAAAATCCGGAGTAAGAAAAGTGAACCTAAAGGTGAAGAAAGAAAAAGATAGGCTTGCTATAGGACAAATAATACGGGGAGTTCTAGCGAAGTGAGAAATATAGACGTAAGGGTCAAAAAAAGTGCTTGTGCTGTATTTTGGTATGCAACCAACCGATCATAAGGTTGGATCAGATTAGGATTTGGGTATATGCGTATATGTGTCGTATATGCGTATGCCCATCAGAGACTAAGCGGAAAAAGCCATTTGTTATTCTTGGCAAATGATTTCGTCAGAGAACCTGAGGTCACCTGACTTATAAAGAATCCACCACACATTAGTAAACCGAATGGCTAATGAATCCATCGACCAAGCTATTGATTAGTCCAGCCATCATGATACTGGCACGGATATTAGTACGGATACTGGAACGGATAATAGCAGAAATGGAAATCTGGGGAAAGAACATGGTGATCGAGAATTAGACGTTCTTATCAGTTTCGAAAGAGAATGATAGAAAGAGATACCATTTGGCAGATTTTTTGGGAAATCGTTAGGGAAATCGTTAGGCAAATCGTTAGGGAAATCAATCGGCAAATGACTTGATTAATCAATGATTTGGAAGATGAGCCCTGCAGCCAACGGCCCTACGCTATATATTATAACCCTTACCCTAAACTGACTCAATCGGAATCCGGATAAACAAACGTGCGTTCGATTGCTCTTCTGAATGGGGCTATCATTTGACGTCAGTGTGAATAAATTGGGCTTCCTGTTAGTAGGTAGTGTGGACATGTCAAAGCTATAAAAAGCCAGTCCTTCTACTACTTGAACGATACAGAACCAAATATGCTAGTAACCACCTATCCAACCGTAGCCACCACACCTGATTTCCCCACATTTACCAAGGATTGTAATGGCTTTAGTTGGGAGTACATTGAGAACATGCTTGCTTCGGGCCAAATTCTAAAGTTACCTCGCTCCCCCAGAGTGCAAAAAGAATACGAAGTACAATCACAAAGAATCAAACAGGAATATGGTACTATGGATCGGTACATACAGCAGGTCAAATTGGGCTGGATTGACTCGAGAGGAAACATGATTCCTGGAAAAGACTACAAGCTTATTCCGAATGATTTCCCTTACGACCTGGACCCTACCATTCAGCACCTCGTCTTATGGTGCCGCAAGCCATTCACCAGAGAGGAGATGCTGAGCATACTAAAGGCTGAGTTGCCAAATAAGGAATTTCTCTTTTTCGTGAATCCTAAAGCCCTACGATCCATTCGAACCATATATCATGCACAAGTTATGGTCAGGGATTTGTGAACCTGGTTGTAGCTTGATTACTCTTAGCCTACTGCTACTATTGCCATTGACATTATAGATGTAAATTAACCTAATCCACATAATGTTTCTTTTATAATAAATCCCAGAAATTCTTGGTATATGCGAACAATTTGCATGATCAATTTCCCTGATCAATTTACGTAATCTATTGTGATGTTGGCCCCATCCATGATTATGAGAGCACTGCGTCAATCAGGCCCCGGAAATCGTTGGTTTTTTTTATAAAGCTATATGTTTGCATTCGATGTAATTCTACTTGCTCATATTCTATTCGTTTTCAATGGTAAGTTTCTACATTCCCCATTATCTGGCCTTTTTGTATTTCCTACTGATTTCCCACTTATCGGTCTTAGTCCAACCAACTTACTGAGGAGCAGATTTCCGAGTTCAAAGAGGCCTTTTCTCTTTTCGACAAAGATGGAGATGGCAGCATCACCACCAAAGAATTAGGAACTGTTATGCGTTCCCTCGGACAAAACCCCACCGAAGCTGAATTGCAAGATATGGTGAGCGAGATCGATGCCGATGGCAACGGTCAAATTGATTTCAGTGAGTTCTTGACTTTGATGGCTCGTAAAATGAAGGACACCGACTCCGAGGAGGAGATCAAGGAGGCCTTCAAAGTCTTCGATAAAGACGGCAATGGTTTCATCTCAGCTGCCGAGCTTCGTCACGTTATGACTAATCTTGGTGAAAAGCTTACCGATGAAGAAGTAGATGAGATGATCCGTGAAGCTGACATAGATGGTGATGGTCAGATTAACTACGACGAATTCGTCAAGATGATGGTAAGTCTCTATTCAAGAGCACTAGTATCCCACAATTCGCATACTAAATACTTTCTGATTAGATGTCTAAATAAATCACCACTGTTTTTGATTCCCGTCTAACTACCCAACATTCGAATAAACAACATTCTTTATTTATTTATTATGCTACTTGGCATTCGTGTTTATGTGTGGATTGCTTTATCTCGAATCATACTCGAACCGCATATACACATACACATACACACACACAATCCCAATCTAACACAAGGGTTATGGACCGCGTTGTATATTGAGCATTGTACTGACTGGAGTAACCCAGTGATGCATCAACAAGAACTCCTGATTGGCCCAGATGATAGATTAAACTTGAGGGAAACTAGAGAAGGAAACAGTCTAGGAGTTGTAGGTCATCTGCGTGAAAAATGTGACTGGGAATAGAAAAGATTCTCACGAGTCGTGGTAAAAATGGGCGAATTTAAATGAACATTTCCACAACATTCCCATTTCCTACCTATGCTTGTGAATATTCTATTGCTCCTCTGGAGATGGTTGTTTAAGGTTGCTTAGGGCTGTTTAGGGCTGCTTAGTTGACCTCACTATAACACAATCAGATTCACCATCCTTCAACTCAATTTTCCCACCCTCACGGCCAATCAGTTGAGTGGCTCGAGACTATCTTTCCCACGCTACTAGAGTATACCTTGGGTATTTCTTACGTCGCCAATTCCTATTAAACCCTGAAGTTTCCCCTGATAACACCTACCTGTCATTACTACAGCTCATTATCTGAAGCACACCTTGTCATGAGTCTTTTATCACGCACAACTTCTCGTTTAAGAGTTCCTTCTCATGTTTTGCGTAAGCATAAGCTTGTACGTTCTTTCTCCTTTACAGAGCACGACTATACAAATAAGTCTTCTAATGAGCTTTTTCCCGTTAGTTCCCAGTCCACGTAACTCGAACCGTACAACCGCTAAGTACCTTCATAAAGGTAGTTAGAATTTCCTTGCTTTTTTTATCGAAGGCTAACTTATAACGTTCAACTGAACTTTTCTCAATCTAGCACCCCCAACTTTCTAGTGAAACGAAGAAGACTGAAAAGATAAGCTATAGAAAATCCTCTTCTTGTGCTTCCTTCCATACTTCGGCCCAACAAAATGCAGTCGTTCCTTTCATGCTGGCAGATATCGGAGAAGGTATCACGGAGTGTGAAGTTATTCAATGGTACATATCTATACAACCACAGTAAGGTGTACATATACATATATATATTGAATCAACTTGTTTATAGGTTTGTGAAGCCAGGTGCAGAAATCGCCCAATTCGATAAAATCTGTGAGGTTCAATCGGACAAAGCATCTGTGGAGATTTCATCCCGTTATGATGGTATTGTGAAGACACTTCATTATGATGTAGGTCAAATGGCCAAAGTGGGCCAGCCATTAGTCGATATTGAAACGAGTGAAGTATCTAGTGAAGAGGTAGACTCCATCCAGGCCAGTAGTCCTGTAAAACCAGATGTGAGTCCTGCCGTACCCATCAGTGCTGAGGGACCTATACAGCCCAAGAGGGTAGTAGAAGAAAGGATACTATCCCTGGCTACTCCGGCTGTCCGTCGATTGGCTCGCGAACACAGTCTTGATATTACTGAGATTGAAGGCACTGGAAAATCTGGCCGTGTGCTTAAGGAGGATATCCTACGCTTCTTGAATGGGTCCAGACCAGCAGCAGCCGGAACTGAGCCCCTCATACCACCAGTAACACAAGGAGAAGTACCTACCATTGGAAATGAGCTTAAATCACTAAGCAACATCCAGAAAGCGATGTTCAAGATGATGTCCAAATCACTTCAGATCCCTCACTTTGGATACTCTGATGAGATCGTATTGAACCAGTGTTCCTCTGTGCGCAAATCAATCAACGAATACGTGGCGAAGTCAGGCCTTTATTCTTTCAAGAAGATTTCCTATATGCCAATATTTATCAAGACCCTCTCCATTGCCTTGGAGAACTACCCGATTTTAAACGCTCGATTGGTGGATGCCGATGATATTTCCAAAGTCAAGCTAGAGTACCGTAGTTCGCACAACATAGGAGTTGCCATGGATACTCCGGCGGGATTGATTGTTCCAAACATTAAAGACTGTCAGAATAAATCGATTCTTGACATTGCTGCTGAATTGACCAGACTCCAAGAAGCAGGCAAGAAAGGAGCCATCACAGCAAACGACCTCAAGAATGGAACGATTTCCTTATCAAACATCGGAGTGATCGGAGGAACGTATCTCTCCCCCGTTGTGGTCACATCAGAGCTGTGCATCGGTGCATTAGGTAAGATCCAACGACTTCCCCGTTATGAAACCGTTCAGGACGCCCAGACTGGTAAGGAAATAGAGGTTGTTGTGCCTAAAGAAATAGTACAAATTAGCTGGTCTGCAGACCATCGAGTAGTGGATGGAGCCACCATCGCCAGATTCTGTAATGATTGGAAGTCTCTTCTAGAGAACCCAGTGGCTCTATTATCCAAACTCAAGTAAATATATAATACATATATACACACATTCGCTCTCTTGTATCTACTCTGTCCCGTGCATAAATAAACCAGAGGCATCGAATTTATTCATGCTAGTAATTCATTTAAACATCCGACTTCTTAATGCTGGAACTTCTCGATTTGTACACAGAATTCCTTCAGATCACCGATACTTCTCTGGGCTAGGGATCTCACTTCTTGCCGGATCCATTCCTCATTTGCTTCGTTAGCGATGGTTAGGTGAAGAGTCCCCACCGTCGATTCGCTATCATTCGGCCAAAAGCGGATCTCGGAGTAGGACTGGACTCCAGGAACATTCATGATCTAAGGGAAGATTAGTTGGTTGATCCCATTCTCTTGCCTATCCCTCCCCTAACCGATTGCTTACCTGTGGGATCAGATGCTCCAGTGAATGCATAGTGTCGTGGGTGGTTTGGAGCAACAGAATATTCATGGAGTTTTTGAGGAGAGGAATGACGCTCAAGAAAATGAGCACCGCGATGAAGATCGATGCAATCGGATCAAAGCCAGTCCATCCAAATTGCTCGATCAATAAGGTGGAGATGATCACACCAACGCTTCCCAATGTATCGGCCATGATATGCAGAAAGACACCTGCAATAGAGCTTAGTCAGTGCCCACCCATGTAAGGATAACAAGCGGCGAGGTTACCTTGCATATTTGCGTTGTGGCCGTGGCTGTGACCATGATCATGCCCGTGCCCATGGGCATGACCGTGGTTAAAGGCAAAGATCCCAATGAGATTCACCACAAACCCGACGAAGGAGACAAGCAATAGGCGATGAGTATTCATCTCAGGCGGATGAACCAACCTCCCAACCGCCTCGATCACAATAAACATCGAGATCAGGATCAAGAACACACCATTTGAGAAACCAGATAGTGTTTCGATTCGCGAATAGCTGTAGGTGATTAGATTAGTATGGTTGCATGAGATGTATGTGCACCTGGCTTCTGTACCCGTAGGAAAAGGTCCTATTTGCCGGCCATTTGCTCATTACTGAGGCGAACAGACCAACACCCAGGGCAAGGCAGTCGAAGAACATATGGATTGCTGTGGAACGTGAGTGAGTCAAGGGCTAGACAGAAATAGTGATGGGACTTACCATCAGATATGAGACCCAAGCTGTTGGTCCAGACACCGTAAATCATCTGAACAAACATGTAGGAAAGATTGAGAAGAAGAAAGTAGAAGATTTGACGTGAGTCCTTGTTCTCCAAAATAACTCGAATGTATGAGTCCACGTTGTGGGCAGTAGCCACAAACACTCCATCATGTATTGGAAGCAGGATTTCACTGTGTGGCTTCGAGGACATACCCATCTTGAATGGGAGACTTGGATCAGCTCTAAGAAGATAGAAAAGCCCTAGAGGCTGGTTAGTCTCGGGGTAAAGCAGAATTTCAGTACAGCCAAGCCAAACCAACCAATCCCGTGTAGCACCATCAAAGCCAGCTCGCAACCGAATCTAGTCTCAGTCGCGAGAATCAGAGAAAACATCGAGCTAGCGAAAACGGTGCTGCCCCAGGAAAGCATGATACGAGTATGAGTGTTTATGGACGCGCCTCCAGTTGTGTTGGCATACTGGTTGGCTATCACGAATATCAAGCTCAGCCCGATGCACAGGGCTAGATTACTCCAGGAGTGTTCACGAGTTGACTGAGAAATGCGATGAGATGAGAACAGGCCAGGCGAAAGCATAGCAAAGAGTTACCTACATTGATGTATTGAAACGTTGCGATGGGTGAGAATCCAAGAGCGCCAAAGGCTGAAGCAAGGGCCAAGAGATTCACTCCTTGCGCCTCTCTGGAAAGCTTTGGGCCAATCACATTCTTTTGGAAAGCCGAAAGCCACACGGAAGATACAACACAAATATAGCCAACCATTCTTTCCAAAACAGTGCGGCCTGCCAAACAAATCAATCAATCATTATTATTATATATAAGCTGATTATGAAGAAACTCCAGATTCCACTGTACCGGTATGCTGTGTTAGGTCCATAGCGAGTGCCAAAAAGAATGAAATCACACTGAACCCTATTCCAATCCACTAGAATCCTGGTATTTAATCTACATGATCAGCGTATGGTTTGGTGAATGAAATTTACTTGGGTTTTTTCTATCAAACTTCTCTTCCTTGAAGCCAGCTTCAAAGCAGCTATTAAGCCTAGTTGCCACAATTCTCCTTGTTCGACAAACATTGCCACTCTGTAGTTCGAAAAAATGGGTTATCTTTGTCCGAAGAGGTAGCTTGCTCTTAAAGTTGATACCTTACTGGTGACAGATAGGTTAAGCCTCTAAATAGCAAAAATGTCGAGAGAGCGTATGCTGTTGAGTAGCCTAATATTATTGGCCACTTAAAGGGACTATGAGCCATTGGTCTAAAAGGAACAAATAAACGTCAGAAGCTTACTTTAGCATTACGTGCAATACCAGAGAATTGGTCTCTCGAATGTGTGTATGGAATGAGGATAATTGCAGTTATAGCTAACACGGCAAAGGTGAGAGTTGAGCTGGAGAGCTCGTTGGCAAGCAAAGCTTCCTGGGCAAAACACAAGGTGATGGCACGGGTAGCCTTGATTGCCAACAGTGTGCTAAGTTCTGTTAACATGAGTCAAAGCAAAATCAACGGTGCCCAGCGGTTCAAGTGTTCTGAAGAGTATTTCTCGTACACCGTTCAAGCTATGGAATCTAACAGCCAATGAAGAACCATGATTCACACACTGCACCTACAACGTTATTAGATTAGGTGATAGGTGACCAATGATTAGTGCTATACCCGAGACTACTGTGGGACAGAGTTAACCTATTTTTAGAAGGACATTAAGTAATAAATGAAGGTGTGAGAATTCACTGCAACTAGTATCCAAACTAGAAAGTGCACCTTCCAAGGAACTGGGTCATTTTAAACGAATGAGAGGTTACCACAAAGAAAACCACCATTACCATCATTTGTCTGAACCACTAAGAACCATCACACATGTCAAGAAAATCTGTAGTGCAAAAAGTAATTCTCGATCAACATTAACCACCTTAACCTTAACCGCACCCTTTAGAAATTCCATTCACTAGGACATATGTGTATACCAATACTTATTCTAATATGATCTAATGGTTATGTGTCTTGTGTCTATGCATAACGATTGACTGTAGAGATTTAGGGCTAGGGCTAGGGTTAGGGTTAAGACTAAGGTGGAGATTAGAACTGTGAAGGTAAGTAGGGTATATATATGCATCATACTCATGGTTTAGTAAGTAAGTATATAAGCTCAGGGTTAATTCATATTAAAATCATAGTAAATGGGCATATGGTGAAAACACGAACAGTTTAATTTTT
Organism: Basidiobolus heterosporus B8920; assembly: GCA_000697455.1. Classification (NCBI taxonomy): domain Eukaryota; kingdom Fungi; phylum Basidiobolomycota; class Basidiobolomycetes; order Basidiobolales; family Basidiobolaceae; genus Basidiobolus; species Basidiobolus heterosporus. Next base: position 8,724 of record JNET01029332.1, on the reverse strand, counting down.
CTCAAGACGTGTATAATTAGATATTGAATATATACTCAACTAGTATATGGCCAATTTCACGCTTGACGTTGTTTGAGTAAATATAAACGCTTGAAGATACAATGAAGCCACTGGTAATCTCTATAAATCCTTCAACACTCTCCACCTCAATATATGTCAGTTTCTAGCTGTTCTAACTGCTTTCTATAGACCAGATTCCTTCCATTAAATGATTCTTCGGATGAGTCGGAGGAAATCGAAAAAGATACATACGAAACACAAGTACGTCTTTTAAACCACACCGCTTACCTTCAACTCTTGCTCTGTAGTAGTGTAGATTCTAAAGTCGAGTTTTTATCGGAACAAAGATCGAGCAATGCTTAGAGCTATATCAAAAAGCACTAAGGTTTCAACAAAAGAAACGAACACAGGAAGCTGAACTTTTGTATCATAAACTAACTGAATACGACGTGATAAATAAGCCAAGTAACACCCCGGTTGGTGTAAGTTTAAGAAATAGTGGCAACCAATTGCCTCACTCCTACAGACTGTTCAGAAACTCTTTTTACTTACCAACGATGCCCTTTTCAGTCAGAAAAACACTCCAATGAACCAAAAACACACACGCGAACCCATGCTTATACACAATCCATTCTACAATTTGCGGTTTATAAGAATTACGCTTCGTTGTTGATGAATAATCAAAGGCAGAATGGGGAATCTGATCACTCGCAAGAGATCCTCAAATACTACTTCAAAGTAACTTTTACCATACAACTCTAGGTATCTAGTTGAAACTTACCACGTAACCCAATCCTTTGCCAGGCACTTGAAATCGATCCTTCCGATAGCGAGATATGGTTACACGTAGGTCAGATCGCCTTGAAGAATCAAAACTCGCGATTAGCACGCCATGCCTTTGAGAAAGGGATTAGTGGCGGGTCAAATGTGTCGGTTGAAGTTAACTTTGAGTCACTTAGACCAACGCAATGGCGATGCCTAGATGGATTATGCGAAGTAAAGTCAAATATGTTGAGACATCTCCCTTGAATGTACGCTAATTCGATCTAGATTCTTTACGATATCGGAGACTTTATAACTTGTCACAAATATTTGGAGAAGGTTTTAAAAGTCTACCCAGACCATGAACGAGCGCTCGGACTTCAGAAAGTGATTCTCGAGCAAATGTTTGGACGCGGAGCTTTATTGCACAGGTTGATACGCATGACTCCCTTGTATCCCACGACATCATACTAAGCTCCTACTTTCGTCAATTAGAACCTCAATCTTTGACGACACGGCCAGTTCTAGTTTCGAGGGAACTCAAGAGATGCAATGGTCCGCCATCGAGCCAGCAAAGCGCAGCCCATTCATTTCCGGTAAATAGTCTACAAACATGCGACATGCATTACGTAGAATGTTGGCACTAACATCTAATAGATCTCTATAATGAACCGTCCCCTGAACCCGCAAAATTTCCACTGAAGCAAAAGAGTTGGGAGGCACTGGGGAAGATGCTACTCGACATATATGCTCATGTGCAGCAAGGGTGTGCTACGTTTATTCCATTCCTTTATAAGAAGCATGTTCACTAACCTTTTCCAAAGACGCGATCCTATCTCTCTCCATAATTCCAGAGATCCCGAACACGACATCGTCAATCGAAGGATAATGATCATTTTACCGGATGAAGACGCAGACGAGGATCCCCTGCCACTGGAACACATCAAACAAGAAGAGGGCGAGACTGAGACTGTACCCGACACTCATGTAGCTAGTTTGATGGAAACAGGCGAGCCTTTGGTGGCACCATCCTCAGAACCGACCGAGAAAGCAAAGGAGGCCCATTCCAAGCGAAAGAGAGAAAAAGAAGATTGGGACGACTTTGCTGAAAGAAAGTCTTCTAGGTTACGACAGAAGTCGGTCACTTCGCAACCAGAAACGAAGAGAAAGCAGCAGGAGGGGATTATCATGGAACAATTAGAGAAACTCCTTTCGCTGATTGATTGGGGGTTTTCTGAGTACACCAAAGATGCCCGAAAAATAGCAACCTTTCTTGGACTACCTGATGAGAAAGTGACCAAGTTTGTCAACGAGTTTCCCAAGGAGATCCTCAAACTGAAGAGCGATTTGCTATCCAATCCATCCAAGTAACTCCACCTATCGATCGATTTACACTACACTCCTCACCTCAATGCTAACCATTTCCATGCTAACCCATTTCTCAGATCAGAACCCATCGTGATTGACGTCGAGGAGGAGGTAGTGGAGGTCGAGGCGGATGCTTTCTTCTCCGATCCTGCGCTACTTACAAGCTTTATTGAGGAGGAGAACGAAGCCAATTCTGGAATCATTGATTATTGCTGTCATTTTATATGCAAACTGATCCTAGGAGCTGATCGCGACCATCTGGATAGGTTCACCTGGAAGCACCGATGGTCTTCTGCCATGGGTGAGGTTCTTTTCTCCATGATCCAAGAACTGGATCCACATTTACCCGAGATAGGCCGATTCAACTACCTCGACACAGACGCCTCCAATGTCCGAGAAAAGTGCCCGACTATCGAGGTAAATGCTACATGAATCAGTGCTCCTTTGACACTCAACTCATTCTTTTTCCACGAAGCTATACTTGACCGTCGCGGAGCTCTTCATGGACAGAGTTGAACAACGTAGCAGCAACAGCCATAGAGAGGAGCTTTGTTATTTTTTAGACGATTGGATTGATCGTCTGGAGTTTGAGCTTAGCTTGATCATCGGGCAAATGAACCTTTCCAGGAGTAGCGTTTCTTCGGATCTATCAAGCTGGCGTTCCAGGACCATGCTACGTTACTTATGGCTAAAAGGGAACGTAGCGAACCAACGGAATGAGGTCAAAGAGGCAATCAAATATTATCATCAGTCCTTAGTTTGGGCAAAGTCTACCCGAAATGTTCTTCTCCCTAACTGGTGAGTGCTTTAATAGATAGCTTCCAATGCTCGAGATTCTCCCCTGTACTAACCTCATTCCAAGTCTCAAGAACAACGCCATCAATTACGCGAACATCTACGCCAAAGTCCAGCACCTCGAGTGGCAACAATACGTCATGGAATCCGATCAGATGTTCGCCGAAAAGAATTACCCGGGAGTGATTGAACGCTTGGGTCCAGTCATCCTCGATGAATATCAGAAGGAGAACTCTGGAAAGACGCGAGCCAGTGCTAGTAGACGCAAGTCGGTCAAAGAGCTGAAGTTCAAGTCGAAAGATGCGCTCAAAAATCGACTCAAGTCGCTGCACATGTTGATGAAGGCCTACGAAGCTACTGAGAATATCGAGAAAGCATGGCAATGTGGGACCCTGATTTTCCAAGAAGGGTTGATCACCTTGGTATGTAGAGGAGACTCGGATGATGACACTCATTCTCTAAACATCTTCGCCAATGCCACGCAAACCCTAAACTCGTTGCTCTTGCAAAGTAAGTACATTACCTGCTTTCTCGGCATGAAATCAACCGAGCTAGATAAATTTTTCCCCTTGGTTTTGTTTGCCATTCGCATTGCTCTTTGGATCATGGGCAAGTATGAAGACCCGGTCGAGGAACATACCGCTGACAGTGATGGTGACGCTGACGATGACATGCTGAAGTCTGTTGTAGTCAACAGCTGGGTTCTGTTTTATTTTGTTGTTGATTGCATACGACGAAAGAAGTCGGTGGCCAAGAAGCAGACCAAGAGGACCAATCGAGCCTCTCAACGTCGGAAAACAAAGAAAATCGATTCAGAAGGAATCGAAGATGAGGACATGGCCGACTTTCTATCCTTCGTTCACGAGGAACTTGGTGCATGTCGACTTTGTGGTAAAGGAGATGGAGTGTTCCTGGAGCTTTGCTTGAGGGTGTTCGCTTCCATGCCTGGCTCTAGTTATCACGAAGAGGAGAGCCAATGTTACTATTGTCTCTACAAAATCCGAAGCGGGGTATGTACCATCCTTCAATCGCATCCCGCTAGAGCTTTATTCACTCGTTGAACGTAGGTTGAGACAGAGTATCTGCTGAACGATCACAACTGCCAGCCCACCGAGTTAGACCAAAAGGGAGCCATTCGGGTGTTTAAACTGATTGAATCGTATGTGATCGATAAGACACGACGAGGCGCTCAGGTGAAGCCTGATATGAAAACTACCTTAGATAGAGTGTGCGACTTCTTCTCCAAGAGCAAGTTGATCAACAATGATGGTGAGTGCATGCTTGGCCTCGAGAGATCCCCTCCCCCACTAATCATTCTTGCGCGTAGCCTACCTCTCCCTTAACTCAGACTTGTTGGACCATCACTTTGCTGCGAACATCAACTTCATTCATGCCATTGATTTCTCTCCGTATTCTCCTATGCCTGCACTGGTTCAGCCTGCCGTTGCACGTGATGAGCAGTATGGTATGAACTCTTCCAATCTTCTACTACGGAATCATAGCGGTCTCTGACATTTACTAGGATTGCTCGAAAGCCTATTCTTTCAGCAAGGGAAGGTAATGCATCTACAGGTCAAGTCTAAATCCAAAGTACTTCAGGCCAAACCCATAGAGGACTGGCAGCTACCGATCCAATGTTTTCTGGTAAGCGGCATTGTTCCATGAAAGCCTGAATTCTACTCAACTTCATATCCCCCTACGTAGCGAGACATCTCCATCAATCCTACCAAAGTGGAAGCCTGGTTTATGCTGGCCAAGAGTTACATGGAATTGGCCAACGACCAACTAATGCTAAACGCAACCGAGCTCAAGCTGCTTCGGCCCCAGATAGTGGAGAACCAAAAGGTAAAGTGCGGAGTTCTCTCATTCAGTCTTCATTCACTGACATCAATCTATGGCCCGCAGAAAGGATTCCTTTCCTTCTCTAACTCCATCAAAATGTTCAAGAAAGTGGCGGTAAACAACGGGCCTAAATTCCCAGAGATTGGGAAGGTCTGGTCCGCATTTGGGTTTCATACTTACTCCATGACTGTGAGTCCGATGAATCGAGATGCATTTAAGAATGCGCCGGTACAGATCGTTGTAGATGTCGAAGAGCCAGAACCAGAACCAGAGCCAACCGATATGAGCGGAGAGCCAGCGTCCCATCAGCTCTTGAAGTTTATTACTTACTGTTTCTTACAGGCGATGCGGTTCGACTCGTCCGATTGGAGGTAGCGTGGAGTTATTTGCCTTGTGTTGGACATTGCACTAATCTTGAGCTCGATAGATACCCGTACATGGTTGGTAAATGCTGTGAAAAACTTGGCCGCAAGCCAGAGGTAAGCCTCATTCTGAAACTTGCCAGCCTAGCAATCACTAATTTGATGGTTGATGAAGGAAATCGTGCGTTATTACTCTATCGCTCAGAAGCTCCTTCCCAAACGCTCCGGGAAGGATGGCCAGGAAAGAATCTTTGAGCCTAGATACAAAGCAATAGCCTATATTGCCAAAGCATTCAAGAGCAATCAAATCGAGGTAAGGGTGAATTCTTCAGCTGTGTCCAATCACCACCTCACCCATGGTTTCTTCAGCCTGCACAGACAGAACATCTGCTTGAAATGCTACCCTGCGAAGCCGACAAAGTCACTGAAGAGCCATCAGGCGAATGCAATGGCCCTGGTGATGCGGAAAACGAAGGGCAAGTTTCCCACGCTATCAAGCGACTCAATTCAGAGCTTGGGAAGATCCGTGCCATGGACAAAAGGAAATGGCAACACAAGCCCATCTATAGGGTAAGAGTTGTATGTGCTCGTTGAACTGAGAGATCGTCCTAATTCTCGACCACATCTGTTAGCAAGCGTGGATCTTCTACCATTTCTTCCAGGATCTTCACAAGGCGAAAGCAGAGATGCTTACTTTATTCAACATCAAATCCACTAGCAAGCCATTAGCCAACTTCTTCAAAACCGAGTTTGAAAGGTTCGTAAAAGGCACATCAACCACCAGATCAGATCCCTTGAATATTCATGAATCGTTTTCACACAGACCGGGAAAGCATTTTGCCTATATCCATTCCTACGTGATCTTCTTAGTCAAGATTCTGAAGGAGAGTCAAGACATTGAAAATCTTCGTTTATTGTATCAAAAGTTGAAGAAGTCAGAGAATGCTGTCTTAGATCACGAGGAATTACTGAGAAGTACACTTCAGGCCTACCTAGAGGTCAGTCTTCCATGAAGCTTATCGCTTGTTCTTACGTCTAATATCCCTGCGCACTTTAGGTATTGCAGGTGCGTCTGCAATTATCCTCGGAATATGTCCTCGAGAACATTTCAAGAGCCGAATTTGAAAACCGGGCACGAGCCATGGAGGCTGTAGTTCTGGAACGAACATCAAAACCTGAAGCTTACTGTGTACTACAATATCTGTGTGAATTAAAGAGGTGCCGTGATCCAGTCCCACCGAACATTAATCTTAACCTTATGATCACCCAAGCTTACATACACCTCATGAACGCTTTTCCTGACCCCAGTCCCGCCCCTTTGGATCCCTCCACCACCCCGGATTCTACCTTGATTCAAGAGAAAGATGTCATTCAAAGAGCCCATCATCTAATGCGTTCTAAGGTAACTTTCCCACCCAGTGACTCAAGTGACTGCAAACCCACCCACCACCTTTTTCTTTTCCATCCATCTAGATACATGGCAACATTGAGGAACAAACCGGTACCCCACCCTCCGACGCAGGTTCCAGTAAACCCACCACCGACACCAACCACATGGAAAGTGAACCAGTAACCGCCTCACTGGATCCAAGTTAAACCCCAACCCATTTTGTAAAGACATCCACTCACACGTACTAGCAATTTGAAGGTTGGCAAATTTTACTCATCATTTCCACCAATATAATAGCCATCAGCTAATCTTGTCAAGGTAACATGAAACTAACAGTAAAATTAGTAAATAGAAAATCTCCTTACTTGCATATCCTTAATAAAATAAAATCCCATTAAATACTGATCAAGACTAGAGATCTCATTCATTAGATATCAACCAAAGCTTCACTGAACACTATAAACTACTAGTGGTTAACTAAGAGTCAAGAAGAAATTATGGTTCTCACTAGTGAACTCGTTTCAGTGAGAAGTTTACACAAACCACAAAATGTTCTCTGCAATTTGAAATCTCCAACACCCTCTTCCATATCTTTTCAAGCCAACAAGAACTAAAGTCAACGCTTTATTCCAGCAAAATACAAAAGATAAAGAAGAAGAGACACATGAGTGTACAGCAAAGCAACTCAGACTAGAAGTGAAAAGTCATACTGCCTATTCAGCCAAAATACGCCTCTTGATATTTGAAAATTGGTTTGGCTACTATGTTGCCAACTATGACTGGTGAATACTATATCATGTCCAAAGCTAAACAGCTGGATGTTCTCCCAAACTATTCCTGCAAGATATTGTTGAATTCTCCCTAAAGTATAATACCAATAAAGTTAGTGTGGTGCAATTTACACAGAAATATGACCTCAGAGTTGTGGGTTGTTCATGGATTCAGTGTGGTTAGGTGGGCTCTTCCAACCACCCAAGAAAGCCCATGAATGCAACAATATGATACTCCTGCTGTTTTTCCTCTCCTTGGTATTTGATCCATGCTCCACTTAGTGACATCTATCACCAATTTTGCTGTAATATTTTTGATGAGGTTGGCATAGGGTAGAACTGCCAATTTGGCCTAATTTAGAATCTCTCCATGTATGTGTTCCATGGGAAACTCCCAGAAAGTGTAACATGGTCCAATTACCTCCAAACATTGTGCCAAGTGTAGTAATGAGTAGAGAGAATAGTGACATAGATTGATTTGACCAAGAATGTGTTTGTAGTAGAGTTTTTCAAATCTTGTCACAGATTCCTCACAAAGACAATGAAGATGGTGCAAATTAGCAACTGTTAGCTTGTGTCTTAGATAGATGTTGGTAATATTTACAAACAACTCCCAAAGCTACCAGTGGATATTCGGTGTAAATCTCTTCAAAATACTGCTAGAAGAATTACATATTCAATACTTCCAATCCTTACATTTAAATAACTTTATGCTGGTATGGATATTCCTTGGTGTATGGGTAAAATATGATGGTGTGTGGATATTATCTCGTATTTTGCCAATTACTGGGAACTTCTCTGGTATTACAAATGTGCCATTAAGGTTCAGCTTGCCACTCTATAGCTTGGTCATCAGAATAGTGATATTATTGAAAAGTAAGTGCACGGCACCCAACTGGAAGCTTACTGACTAGCTAAGGCTGTTCAGCAGTAAAATTATTGACTTAAGGCTAATGCCTGATTTGATTGATGGGAATGATGATGCTTCACAAGTTGCTGCCAATATGTCAGATTCATCATGGTTTTTGAATAGTACAAGTTGGTTGTTTACTGTTTTGTTAGGATAGTAATAATGTGAATGACTTGATGAATATACTGTTGTGAGATTCTGGGAGTTATTGGAAGTGATTTTGGAGAATCAGAAGAATATGCAGTTTTCACTTGTAGATTTATTAAATGTTAAGTTAGCATTTATACTATTGTCAAGAAGTAAATAAAGCAACATGTAGAATATGTTAAGTAAGGTTCCAGGAACATGTGTGCAAAGTTTGAGGTCATTTGGACATGTCTGAGAAAGTCAAGTATTCTGGGTACTTCTAAGTTAGTGAAAAATATTCTAAGTAAAACCAGAGTGTGAATTTTGGGTGAGAGGAAATTGCTAAGTAAATGTAATAAGGATGAGATCAAGTGTGAATAATTAGGTGCTGAATTATGT
>JNET01029329.1:0-19666 GCA_000697455.1 Basidiobolus heterosporus B8920 | reverse complement strand
AAACTAAGTATAAGTGAAGAAGATTGATGTGACACTAAAAGATTACTTACATGTTTGTTTGGACGTTGAGCAAGAGGGTGTCGGCATCGAGCATGACACGGTTGTTAGAGTTGGCAATGATGTGAGCAATTTCACGAGCAGCTTCAATCTTTCTCAAAGCAATGAAACCGGGCTTGTTGCGAATGGCTTCACCAATAAGTTCGGCAGAACGCGCTTCACCCTCAGCCTTAATGATGGTCGATTGCTTCTCTTGTTTAGCACTTTCGACGATGAAGAATGCTCTTTGGGCTTCCTGTTGAGCAATTTGCTTGGCTTCAACGGCGGTGGAGAACTCTGGTGAGAAGGCAACGTGGGTAATGGAAACATCATCCAAAACTAGGTTGAAGCGAAGGGCACGACGGAGAAGATTCTCACGAACGAGTCTACTAACTCTTTCACGCTGAGTGATGAGTTGAGAGGCATTGAATTGAGCCACAACACTCTTCAAAACTTCATTGACGATAGAAGGCAAAACACGTTCATCATAATCAGTTCCTAGGGTCTTGTAAATGGTATCAAGAGCATCGGCCTTTGGTTTAGAAAGAACACGAACAGTGATGTTGACCATTTGAAGATCTAAGGTGCTTGTTAGTCTATATAAAGTGATAAAAAGGGAAACTGAAAGCACACTAACCTTTGGTACCAGTCAAAGAGGCAATATTTCTGGGCTTGGCACGAACATCATAAATGATAGGAGTTTCGAGCCAGGGGATAACAATATGTGTACCTTCTTGGTAGATTTCCTTCTGGACGCCAAAAATTCTAGAGTATTTAACAGCTCTATGACCACCATCGACTGTTCGGTAAAAGGATTAGTTTGGTACTATGAGAGCTAAAGGCTAACAAAGTCAAATACCGTTGAATAAAGAGGCGTTGATACCGTAGCCAAGAGCACCTAGAGTAACCAATGCACCGACGCTGGTAAACATGGATTTACCATTTCCCTTCAAAAAATTTGCAGCTTGTTGAGCCATAGTGTGTGATAAGCAACCAAAAGTTCAAGTCAGGCTACAAGTAATTGTTGCAAATAAATTCAAATTCCTTTGGTCCCCTCCCCAAGCAAAAAATTTCATTGCACCCCTCCATTCCTAGTAGTTTTAATCACACGCAGCCACTAATCCGAATCGTCAACTGCGGAAACCTTAAAATTCAGTTCGAAATCATTGGGCGTCCACTTTAATCAAAATTGGTTATGCTATACTTGATTATTTTGCCTAACGATCGAATTAATATAACAAAACAAATCAAGCATGTATGGTCAACAAGCTAACTGAATGCTGCAACATCGAGAAGCTCAATAAACTGCTACGATTCCAAGCCTGCACTTGATATGGGTACACCTTGCTCTTGGTGTGGGATTGCCTCTTCACCGACGCCACCCTCCAGTTTTCATACAATTCCCAGCTTGTGTATTTGTACTTATGTTTATCGGTTATTTCAGGAGCGCTCTTTCTCCATTCTAGAACCTTTACTTTGTAGATTATTGAGCACACTTGAAACTAGCCCATCCAATATAACTCCCAACCTTTTATACCAGGAGGTCTTAAGAAAAGACATCGATTCCGACTGGTATAAGCGAGTTATAGCAAACCTTGACTTTCGTGGTGAAGTAACTACCATACGTTTACCTCTTGATAAAAGTTGGAGAAGGAAACTCATACGAAACTTAACCTGGATAAAACAATGTATGTTTGCTGCAACATTTAGAATTGCTCAAGCTATAGAGAGTACAGATATGTCAGAAGGTAATAGATTTGTATATTTTATATGAAGCTGCAATCACTCACCTCATAAACAGTATTATTGCACAAAGACATAGATGCTTTGGCTATAGATGTAAATAGAGAGACTTTGGAATACATGGTATACTTTTAAGTTGTGAAGCTCTTTGTTCATTATGTTTACACAAACTTTAGAATTCCCCAACTAGCGCTTCTAGGACTTCCTATATACGCGTTTTGGAAGACATATTGCATAAACTAAGAGGTAGGTGCTCGTCTATAGTTTGCTCGAATATTATAAACCCCCACTTCTTCTTTATGGGGAAAGGGCTCATATACACTTTTAGAAACTTGATACTTCATCGTTGAGTAAGTGATTAATATTAATAAACCATATATCAAAAGGTAATCCGACAGCATTAGCGTACTCACTGGCCACCATACACAACCTTGCTGTCGTGTGTATATCTGAGCCAACAACAACGTTTACAAGAAGATTGAAAGTTTGGCTGAAAAATGGGATTGATGCTCTTTCCCATATCGGCCTCTTTCAGAAGATGACCAAAACCGTAGACGAACTGACTCTGTTGGAGATATATAATGTCTATTTTGAGTCGTTTTCGACGTTGGCGTCTATGGACAAGAGTTATCGTTACATAAGATACTATTTGGTGAAACTCGTATGGCTTCAAGTGAGCAATCAGACCTCCCAACCTATAAAGGCTAGTGAAGATTCTATAGAGCCTATATTATTGCTAGTCAAGGCGTACCTAGAAAATGACAATTTGGATGAAAAGGCAAGCGTTTGTTCGAATCAAAATGTTGGAGCAAAAGCGACCTATTCACTATTGCCTATTGACGATATTGGGACTGAATATGGCGTTACTTTATACCTACTGATGGGATATTATGCTCAAAGATCGGTTAAAGAAGCTGCTTGTAGTTTAGTCGAGAAATGCGTCCGATTTCTAGGAGCTGAATTCTATCCAGCATATTATCTGTTAGGTAAAGTCAAAATTTCGTGTTGGTTCAGGGATGGCTTTTTCTTACATTTTCTTTAGGCCATATCAAGTACCATGAAAGACATTATTCCGAAGCCTTAGAATATTTCCAGAAATGCTTTGCAGCTGATAAGAGCTTGAGAAGCGATTCATTTAACATGGCCGGGTGCTCAGCAGTCCATATGGTACTCAACCTTTTAATTTTTCTTTACGCTCATCTGCTTACGGTTTCTTGATAATAGTCTAAGCCAAACTTGGCCGTTAAATACTTCAAATTCTCATTAGAATCAAATATCAGAAGTAATTATCCTCTATGGAATTTGTGTGTGGTGTACGAAAGAACAGGGAAATTACCAGTCGAGACGAAAATGCTTACCCATCTCGTAGAGGTATTTAATAGCTTTGTACTGACCCTAAAGTGGACGCTCACTCAAAGGAATACACGTTGCTTTACGAAAGAGACTTACGAGTGACTCAACACGTACAAACGAAAGAAGCCACCCGTGCGGGACTGGCCTCCAACCATGTATGAATTTACTAAATGTTGTGTCTCGATTGGGAGCAATTTATTTGGAGCAAGGAAAATACAAAGAGGCTGCTACCGAATACTCCAATGTCATTAGCCCTACAAGGGAGTTGGAGATTGCAAAGCAGTATAGTACAAGCGGGGCTACGCGCAAGGCCATCAGAGATTACGTGTACACGTTACTTATGCTTGACCCAACTGAATTCGACCAAGCTATTAATATATGTAAATCGATACTGCAAATTGACCCGCTAGATATATCGATCCAAATGTATTTAGCTGAAGCGATTTGGTACAAAGACCAAACCGTCCAGTCGGCCAAGAAAGCACAGGCTATATATCTAACAGTGGAAGGGATTCTTAGCGAAGTCTCTCAGCTCAGTATTCAGGAAGACTGTAACGGTAAGAATAGATATTCGGTATTTATTGGAATAACAACTAAACATGAATAATTTGTGCAGAAGAGCCTGTCATGAAAAAGACTAAATTAGAAGCCGAATTATGCACGGCTGGTTGGGAAATAAGAAAACTTAGAAATCGTCTAGATGTAGAACGATTATTTGATGAAGCATACAGAAAATCTCTGCTGGTAACAAGCAAGTATCAACAAATCATACTTTAAGCTTAGCTCATTGTCTTTACACTAGGTGCAAACGTATAACAACCTTGCACATATGTTGTCCGCATTGGGTCTAACTGAAGAAGCAATTGAGGCGCTTACGAAGTCCGTTGGTTTATCCTCAGGTAACAGGCAACCAAGCTAATAATCCATTGTTTTCTGACTTGCTAAATCATCATGTTTTAGATAATTTGCATCCAATATACAACCTCACACTTCTTCGACTACGCACCGGAAAAGATTTGGAAGCAACCTACGGGTGGCTAGACTTTCGAGGAATTGAGCTGAGATCTTCGATAGAATATTACAAAGGTCTCATTGCTGAAGTGGAGAAGGAAATAGACAAGCTCTCAAGAAAAGAGCTCGACACTCTTACGCCTATGTTTAAAGGGGATAAAGCCGACCATCAAGAATGGAACGAAATAGAATATCTAGATTTAAGACATTTGGATCTGCTAATATTAACAAATGCTTGTGAACTAGCCGACCATTAGCGTGATTGTAATTTCCCTTTCAATTAACCGAGATATCTGACTTATCACTTCAAGGCATTTTTTCCACTAACATCATGCTAGAAAGGTTCAACAACCCGTTTGTTCAAATAACTTTACTCGTTCGTAGAGCTGTTTGCTTATAAACAAATAAAAATTACTACACTTGAAGATACTTCATACTTGTTAAACGGCGATAATTTAAAAAGTATACCCTGCGCCACCCAACTAGAAAAAGAAGAAAAGTGGGTGTGGTAACTTTGTGATAGACTATGTTAGCTTTACTACATACCTCAACAGCTTCAATCTCCTCTTGGGTCAATGCAGCTCTGCGAAAGCGTGCTGGAAGCTCTTTGTAGTCAATTGTGGATTTTCCAGTCCTGTTAGGGGCGCTTTTAGGAATGGTTGAAGTGGAATTTTGTGCTCCTTCGGCCAAGTAAAAATAATAAAAGAGTCAGACTAGTATATTATTCTATAATACTTTACACATACTTTCAACGGGAAGCTTTTTGCGTGGACCTAAAAACTTAATCAGCGGTATATGCTTTTTCGAGACTTTGATAGCATAGCGAGTGAGTGAGTGTAGGTTGCATTTTGATCTATACGGAACCTTTGAACCTAGGCTGTAGTGCTGTCAACTTGTGTATGTCAATGCCATATAGCCCCATGTTGAGATCGAGTTAAGCCACACGGTCTCTAATCACATCTAGGAATCCTGAGCAAATTTAAGTATGATTAGTGCTCACAAGCAAACCTAATCAGCCAAAACGGTAATGTTCATAATAGTAACTCTTGAACAGTGAGTTAGTAATTCTCAAATCTAGATCATCACATCGTGTATGTATGCTTACTGATAACTGATGAATACCAATTGTACCTAACCAATTGCTCTTAAAGTTAGAATTACACACGAAAGCCATGTTTCATATCTGACTTGAATAGCCAATGTACTTGCTATTCACTGAACACGGATACCTTCGTGTGTACCATTAATCCATTACTGAATGGGAATCTATCCGGAATCTATCGAGAACTGCTTGAGAATCTATTGGGAATCTATCCAGAATCTATCGACAAGGCAGTAAATGCTGGGTGATTTTCATGGTTCTACAACCCTTAAACAAAGTTGAATATTGCTCAATGCCCATCCTAGAATGAGAGCTAACTACAGAACTATAGCCATGTTCCACACATGAGTCTAAGGTGTGTAACAATTCAAGGCCTTTGGAGTACTAACGAGTGTACTAGCATGTGTATCAATTTTTGATGTTCCAGGATTCTCCCAGCGGCCCTTCTACCAATCAAGCTCCCGATTTTGATGAAGCGCAATCAGCTGATGGGTAAATGTTCTGCCCAATCAATTTTGTGGAATCTGAAAAGCGACAAGAAACCGTCCAAGTCCGGATCCTTTTACAAGATTTACCAATTGTATACGCTCAGCCTAGCTCTCGTAGAAGTACTCAAACTAATCCACGCTGTTTTCCTTGAAGAAGTTTTACTTTTCGCGCTTCAAACAAAATCCGCCAGAACTAAATATCCTTAAACCAGTATTTTTGGGTATACAGAATATCTTCGACACCGAGTGTCATTTCTACGTGTTGTCTATCTGATCTATTCATAATGTATCAAAACCGTCTAAAGCATCGTCGGTCTAATCTTGGACAATCCTCTTCGCCATCTCTAGGACCAGAGAATTCTTTTTCGCCACACTTTAATGCTTTTGATTCAGCTGTCAATTCAGCTGTTAATACACCATCCGAAGAGCTTCCCGGGTTCAACTTCAATTACGTTAATCTTCAAGGAAATCATGATCAATTCAATTGCGTTCCGAAAATGGAAAATCTGGACACAGAAGGAAATCTCTATTACGCTCCTTCTCTTCAAGCTACTCCAAGTGCTACACCAGTGGCATCTCCCGCATTAACTGGCATAAAAAAATTCATACCCTCGAACCCTAATCTAGCCCATTTATCTAGACCTCCTTCTCCCTACCAAAGTCCTTTCCTTCCACCTGGCTATGGTACGCAAGTAAACAATTCTTTTCAGCCTATGCCTTTCTCACTGGATGGCAGTAATATGTTCTTGGGACCCTCACAACCACCTTCGCCAACGGCAACACCCATGGCCTCACCTCCTTTGAATGCTACTTTTGTTTCACCACCATCTCCACTTCAACAGCCACTTCGTCATCCTTACTACTCTTTAAACTTTTCGAGCCCAGCTTCCCACATTCCACAAAACACACCTGTATCTATCGATGCACAGGGAAATATATTCGCCATCCCTTCTCGCCCAGTTTCACCGAGTGCCACTCCTATGGCTTCCCCGTCGGTTTCGGCCATGCATCCCTATTTACCTCCGGATATGGCACCTTTGTCGAGGCCACCATCCCCGTTACAACACCAACTTGATGGTGCCTTTTTTGGCATGAATAACTCTGGAGCTCCCCAGCAACCATTACAAACTGTCTCCATCAGCGACATGCTTGCGCTTGATAACGTCGGTGAGCCTTCAAACAACCACACTGAACATAACCCAGATTCAGTGTATTCCCAGTTCTTTGCAGTACCTAACGTACATGCTTTTGTCTTTTTCTCTTCTAGCTAACATTTAACTAACAATGTATTCAATTCTATCTAGTATCAACCAGTCAACTCCATGAATTTCCCTGAAAACTCAGGAAGGCCCAACAACTGCCCCGAATACATGCAAAATAGAAAGTAAGTCCACTTGGCTTTACATTGAATCTCTCGCCATACTCAAGTATAATGAAAAGTAGTAACTCGATCCCTACGCATATTGCAAGCTTTAACGCACCACAAACAAGTAATATTGCCGGAAAAGGGTATCCATCTTCTGTTTTGGCTCTGTCGTTGAAATAGATCTGACCGTTTTTAACAATAGGCTACAAATCCGCGTTCTTGGAGTTCCTGAGTCTGGCGCTAAGTCTCGTGTTGAAACACAAATCAAATTTTGTCTTCAATTGGTGACAGACCGGGGCGAAAAAGTTTCATTATGGTCGCATTTACGTCTTCCGGAGTTCATGGTAGCTAAAGAAAAGTTCAAACGTAAAAATTCGAAAGGTACCTCTACACAGTATACGCTTCCTCATAACTATCAGCTCAGTACTGACTCTGTCTTTAGATCAAACAAACCCTTTGGAGCATAACGTTCTCACTCTGGAAACGAATGTCATTTGTGCCACTGATATCACAAGAAAAGTATATACATGCATATCATGTGTACAACGTGAGGTTAGTTCTCGAATACATTCTTTTGCATTGCACATCTATCGAGTGATACTAACTGCGTCCACAGAGAAAAAGAGCTCTTCGAAAAAAAGAAAACAAAGCCAAGAACCAGGCTAGCGTAAGTAATACGCCTAATGCTAGTAGAGCCTCGTCACCTGTAAGTGAGCTTGGAAATGCTTTACCAAGTCTCAATTTAGACGATGAACAAGTAAGTTTTTGTTAGAACACAAGTCTGGATAGTACCTTAATTAACCGGGCTTAAAGTCACTCCAATTAGAGCAACGCAAAATTTTACTGTTCAATTGCAATGAGCTAGTTGATTTTAGCAGTGGTGATACCATCCTACCTGCACGTATAACATGCTACTGCAGACATCATAATGAGAAAGTTGGTTTCTGGTACGTCGCAACTTTACCCGCGAAACATTGGCAGCATCTAACCATTGGGATCGATTCCTTGTAGCATTTACTTCACAATGAAGAATTACCTCGGGCAAGTGATTGCCACTGGCATGTCACCACCCATCATGATAACGGATGACCATAAGTCAAATAAAGGCAAAACGGCTAATCGTAAACAAGGCAGAAGATCAGAGTACGAAATACCCGTCCGCAACTTCGACTTTGCACCACCAAATGGACATCCAGTCACTATACCCGGGTCTATGCCAATGTCATCTGTACCTGTAGTTCCGAACTTTGTTCCAACGCATATGCCCCCCGGTGGTATGTGATCCTAGTTTCCACGACTTCATTGTACACTCGAACTTATGTTCTCCTCAACAACACACCTTTTGTTCGACGAGTTTTATTGATTTTCTCGACATACCATATTGTACAATTACTTTTCTTGGGTTCGCATTCTCTGACTTCATCAAAGTACTCCACTATGTGTAATTATCTCTTCGTCACCTTGCCATCTCACTCACTCTAGTCACCAAAAATCCCGACACCCACATTATCTACTTAATTGTCATCGATGTTTATGAAACATTACCAAATCTTTCTTTAATCGCTTTACTCTCCGTTGGAAATCAAAGAATAATAATTAATATGTATTTTATGATGTGGGTCAATTCTAGTGAGCCATTCTAAATAGCTTGTCATCACTGAACGGGATCTCGATTTCTTTAACAATCATGTCATGACACTACACTACAACACGGCACTCTGGTCGGTTATTTTTATAGTACACATTAGTTTTTATTATTATCTCCGTAAACCTGACCACATCATGAATTTGTTTTCGTTGCCATCAAGGTATAATACATAATATAAACCAGAACCTAGTTTAGCCGGTCAAAATTTCTCATCCATGGAGTGTCAAGACTGGTTAGAGAAGCAAATCTATTTGGTATATCCATGTGGCGGGAAAATTTTTTCAATGTTGTAAAATCATTGGATAAATCATTATTTATTGAGATTAGTTACCATATAAACAATAAATCATTAGATGCTAACTAGATTCCTGGAGAATGTGAGTATAGATTAATTTGCGATGTTGAATGAAATGCTTTGGAGACGAAGTGGTGGGTGAGTCAGAAACGTGGCTGATGAAAGATTATCTAGCATTTATAACCACATTGACGGAGAGATGCTTGAACACCAGACAGAACCTTTTGAATATGTCCACGCTCGGATTGAGTAACGGAGATACCCATATGTCCGATACGGAAGTATTTGCTGGCAATGGTAGGGTGAAGTCCTCCGGCAATGGTGATGCCGTGGGCAGCCATCTTGGGGAGCAAGTCAGTCACTTGAACACCCTCGGGGTAGTAAACTGCAGTCATGGCATGAGCAGCGACACCACGAGAGATGGGTACAAGTTTGAGTCCCCAGCTTTCGAGGGTATCCTTGACCTTGTCACTGACTTCACGGTGCTTGGCGAAGTTGTTTTCAACACCGTATGCCAACAATTGCTTCAAACTAACATTCAAAGCCATCACAAGTTGGACAGCTGGAGTAGCGAAGTAGGTTGGCTTACGAGATTCGTAACCTTGCATAATAGGAATCCAACGGTTCCAGCCAGCATAGTAACTAGCGGGGAGTGACTTACGGTTGTTGTACACTTGAATGGCGCGTTGGGATGCAACCACAATGGATAAACCTGGTGGAGCACCGAGAGCTTTTTGGGAACCAGTCAAGACGATATCCAAACCGAAATCATCAAATTTGATTTCCTCACACCCAACAGAGCAAACACCATCAACGACAACCAAAGTTTCGGGGAACTTTTGACGAACTAAACGACCAATTTCGTCAATATTAGCAAGGACACCAGTGGAGGTATCGACGTGGGTAACAGTGACGACCTTGTACTTCTTCTTTGAAAGTTCTTGCTCGATGGCCTTCAAGCTGGGGCGGTTTCCAGGAACATCGGAAGGAAGGAAGGTGACATTGGCACCATAGTTTTGGAAACAGAGACCGAATTTGTCCCCGAAGTAACCGTTGGTTACAACAAGAACATTCTCACCAGCCTCAACAAGATTGGTAGCAACCATATCCCAACCAAGGGTGCCCGAACCAGCAACAATGAAAGGTTGAGCATCCTTGGAGAAGACTATTTTACGAACCATTTCAATAGTCTCACCGAAAATGTTGATGAAACCGGGATCAACGTGGGAGGTAGCGCCAACAGTCATAGCCTCAAGGACATGTTCGTGGAATTCAATAGGACCTAACGATGAAAGAAAAGGTTAGTGATGCACTGCAGTTCACACAGAAGTGCAAATACTCACCGGGAATCATGCAGAGAGTACGCTTGGCCTCATGGTCTCTAATAGGTTGAATAGCTTGGTTGGACATATTGATTGTAGAGTGATAGTTGAAGAAACTGATGATTTCACTAGACACTTGTCAGTGGTATTTAAGCCATTCGAGTATGTACCAAAATAGGAGATCAATCTGATGAGATTTCTTCAACGTGGGACTGATTGCTCGTCTGACAAAGATGCACCAACGCTCACACGATAATCAGCGCACTTAAGCAACTTCGTGTGAGAAGGATGATTAAGTACTTCATAGATAATCTCCACAGGCCCAGAGAGATGTAATCTAAAATTGGGATTCATTCAGGATCCATTGCCCGATTAGCTTCGTATAGGGTTGAGATTATCGTAGAAGGTAAGGTTACACCTCCATTGATTTTAAAGTGTGAGCTTGAACGCCACTGTTCTTTCGATCATTGATCTCTTTTTCAGCCTCAAATTCTGAACCGGGACGATCCGAAAGATCATATGAAATTCTCCACTTATTTATGATTGGGACTAACACATGATCATTAGGGTGGTTTTTCTTTTCAAGCAGAGAATGAAAACCAGATAGATGAATAAACATGGTTTAAAGTGTGTTTAATCAAAACAACTATTATTCACTTAAAATGGGAATTCACTATGTTGGCGTGAGGCCAATAACGTTCATTTCACCCATGCTTACGAAGTCTACCCATTGCATATACAGAAGGAAAAAAAATCAAGTATAAAGTGCAAAACTTGCCACATATTTATCACTCTACTTCATCCACTGCTATCCCATAGCGAACCCATCGCGAACCGGTATTTGGTAGGTTCTTCTTCTAGATTTACATCATTCTCTACCCTTCTCTACTCTTCTCTATGATGACACAATTGACCATTTCCACTGAACACCCCATGTGGATTCAATCAATGCATAATTAGTTTCAGCCTTGTCTGAGTTCTTTTTTTTTGTGAATAATCTACTCTCCTCAATGCTTTACTGATCCAATCTCATTTAGATTATACAGGAACGTCAGCTTGGCCAATGTAAGTTTCGTTTCATGGAATTTTTTTGCTCCGATGAAGATAAATGTAGACGGGCGGACGGATTTACGAATTCACTTCGTAGACATGTCGAATGTCTATTTCTGAGGAATTGGGCAATTATCGTCATCAACACAACTAACTCTTAATTCATCTTAGAAGTTGTAAATAAATAAAATTTTGTTGTAAATAATCATGTTTGCTTATTCTTATGGAAGATTATTCAATCTTTGTCAATTTATAATAATAAACACATGAGCAGACCATCTATGCATATTGTCGAATTTGACAGCTCGTATTAGATAAGTATGTTGAACATTCTCAACCTGAAATAAATTGGATTCATTTATTCAATAAAATACCCGCTAGATTTGAGTTCATTCAGTAGCGAAAGTGGCATTGGCAACCTATAGCTCCTCATAAATATCAAAATGTCCTTTTGGAAGAAAGAGGTTCCAGTTCCAGGTAATCAACCGTAAATCTCTTCGAAACTACCACCTAAAAGGCTAACGTGAAGCAGATCCAATTGATAGAAATCAAGATGACACTGGCAATGTAGATATCTTCGACCCTGTCTATAGTAGATTGAGTATGCAGCAACAGAGAGTTCGTTTGCCCATATATAAATCACGTAATAGATCTTTCAATAGTGTCCACATTCACTGCTTCAGCTCTCGTACTTAACAGCACATTTGATTTTGTTAGGTGAACATTTACTTTATCTAATCGACAAATACCCTACTGTAATTGTCGTCGGTCAAACCGGTTGCGGAAAAACCACACGTAAGTCGAAGCTCGATTCAACCCTTGGCCGCTTGTCGTATATAGACTGAACCAATATCTTGTCCTCAGAATTACCACAATACCTAGACGAAGCTGGTTGGACTAAAGAGGGGAAAATTGTTGGTTGTACACAAGTAGGATATCACCCTTTATACTATCGGATCCCTTTCAATGTCGTTAATTTTCTCAGCCTCGTCGAGTAGCTGCAACCTCAGTTGCACAACGTGTCAGTGAGGAGATGGGTGTCGATCTTGGCCAAGAGGTATTCATATGATTTCTTCTTGATGGTTTTTATTTCCTCCTAAATAACAAGCAATTCCTAGGTCGGGTATACGATACGCTTTGAAGATGTTTCAGACCCACAAAAAACGAGAATCAAATATTTAACTGACGGAATGCTATTTCGAGAGACTTTGATTGATCCACTGCTCTCAAAGTATAGTGTGATTATTCTGGATGAAGCGCACGAACGAAGTTTATATACAGATATTCTTATGGGGGTCATCAAGAAGTAAAGTTCATTTGTGGCCTCGATATCGCCAAAGCTTAAGGGACAATTATCTGACTATTCAAAATTGATTTAGAATTCAGAAAAAACGTCCAGAACTTCGAGTTGTCATCTCATCAGCAACAGTAGATGCCAAGGCATTCCAAGAATTCTTCAACGAGAATGAAACAAATGACTCTAGAAAGGATACTTCAGCTATCATTTCCTTGGAGGGAAGAATGTTTCCGGTCGATGTGTTTTACTTACAACAACCATGTGCTGATTACGTGAAAAAAGCTGTGGAGGCAGTGTTGGACATTCACCAAAAGGTTTGTTCTGAGATCAAATGCTTTTTGCGATCTTCTCCTCATCGTCCTATCCATAGGAGCCACCAGGTGATATTCTTGTCTTCATGACAGGTAAGGAGGAGATAGAAGAGGTGGTTGGTGCACTGTACGAGGCAACATCGTCGTAAGTCAATATCTTTATTAAAATCATCCAACTCTGGTTTAACAGTGAAAACAGGTTTTCTTCAAAGACTCAAAAGCTCAATCCACTTCCGCTGTATGCCGGGCTTCCCAATGACCAGCAGATGGCAATTTTCGAGCATACAGCTACCAATACACGTAAAGTAATTGTGTCCACAAATGTAGCCGAAGCTTCATTGACTATAGATGGAATCGTATATGTGGTTGATTCTGGATTTGTGAAACTACGCGCCTTCAATCCCAAGACGGGAATGTCTGGTCTAACTATTGCCCCTATCTCGAAAGCTTCGGCTAAGCAAAGAGCAGGACGAGCTGGCCGATTACAGCCTGGTAAGGTTTTCAGGTTGTATACTGAAGAAGCATATCATCGGATGAAGGAGCAAAGCATTCCTGAAATGCAAAGGTGACAAAATCCACTGTGATTAATGGAACGATGCAGTGTTATTGACACGTCTATTTAGGAGTAACCTCGCACCAGTTATTCTTCAACTAAAAGCGTTGGGAATTGAAAATGTCTTACGGTTTAACTATATGACACCGCCACCTACAGAGCTGATGATCCGCGCGTTAGAGGTAGACCGCTTGATTTGTCAACAATCTTTCAAAAATCCGTTCAAAAGCTCATTTTTTCCCTTTTTGCTAGCTGCTCTATTCTTTGAAGGCAGTGGATGATTACGGCAGACTCACAATACCGCTTGGGATGCAGCTTGCCGAGATTCCATTGGACCCAATGATGGGGAAAATAGTGAGTAGAGTTAACCTTGACAAGCACCAAAACGCAGTGATTCTGACAACGATGTAGCTTTTAGATTCCAGTCAATTTGGATGCGGCGAAGAAATGCTGACCATTGCAGCCATGACTTCAGTTCAGGCATGTATATCTCAGGCGCTCTTTAGCGTGGTAATTAATGATTGCTTATTCATTTATTATTTAGAATATCTTCGTAGGTGGCTATGAAGCGGACGCTGAAAGATTGAAATTCGGAGTGGAGGAAGGAGATCATATCACTCTGCTCAACGGTAATCAGATATCTCGACTACTAATGTTTGGGTAAGACTAACATTTAATTGTAGTGTACAACGCATTTCTGAAGCATCGAAAATCTGCAAAATGGTGTCACCAACACAACCTTAACTACCGCGCATTAACTCAAGCCTGCTCTATACGACATCAATTACAAAAGTATCTGCAAAGATTTCAAATTGTTCCCAAAAGTTGTGATGGTGATACGGTTAAAATCAGAAAATGTTTGGTATCCGGATACTTTTCTCAGGCGGCGAAGGTCCAACCAGATGGGCTATCTTATCGAACAATTAGAGACTCCGTGGTAAGTACACACTTCAGTAAGATTGCCTTGTCTAAACATGAACCAGATATCAACAAGCTTTTCAGGAGCTACATATACACCCGTCCTCTGTATTATTTAGAAGAGCGCCCAAGGTTGTCATATTTCATGAAGGTAGGATTCGTGATTTCAGAGAGTTTCTTGTAACTTTGGCTAAGAATCAATATCACTAGTGGTGGAAACAACGAAGGCATACATGCGTGATATCACCGTCGTCGAACCTGCTTGGTTGACTGAATTAGCGTAAGTAACCTTTTCGTGTATTTCATGGTACTACTACCATACCCTAATGCCGATCTTTTTATAGTCCGCATTTTTATGAAGTCAAGCAGCCGCGTGGTGCAGCATTTTGAAGGTTGAATGAAATCACGTCAATTCGTTACTACCATTGCTCCATCTAATAAATATCAAGAAAACAATGATTTCAATTTGCCTGATTTACCTGATTTTTCTAGAATTGTAAAATATTTGCATCGAGATTTAGTAAATATGATATTTACTGTATACTGAAATTACGCACTTATCATTTGGATTATTAATCACCATAAATTGAGTCATTTAAAATATTCTATTTTGATGAGTCCCTTATTTCTGACCAATCAAACGCACAAGTGATTCAGAGGGCCAACTTAAGCGGATTAGCCCTCTCTGCCCCTTCTTGTCTTTAAATACCTCTCACTCTTCTGCACTCACGGGCTTGGAAGTACAGTATAAATAGGAATATTGGTTGGTTGGAAAGGCAAATATCATTATTATTATTATTCGCAACTCAATTTCATCTTTGCACCAGAAGATGTTCATTCATACTTCTCGTTGATACAAACTTGATTTTCTCGTGCTATGTTGACACCTTCCTGTATTTGAATAGACTTATCTAAAGCTCAAAATCATACTACTCATTCCACGGATAAAGTTTAGACTATCAACTTACAATGTCGAACAGTATTGTGGTACGTTGATAAACATCTTTTCACAACTCGAGCAGAAATGGGTTTTCTGTTGAAATCGTTGAAACTAGTTTAGCCTTTGACAGAAGGTTTCCTTAAACCAGTCGACGATATAACTGATCTACACTCTCTCTTCAACCTAAATACCTTTTCTAACTCCACTTCATTATTTATTTAAAGGCCGGTGTGTATAGACACGTTATCGACGAAGTGATTAGCACTGTTCAAAAAGATTTCGAAGATATGGGTGTTGATGAGTCGATCCTTCAAGAATTGCAACGGGTATGTTTTCTGTTTTCACCTTTATATATATATATTCTTATCACGTGCCAACTCCATCTTGTCTTATAGTCTTGGGAGACCAAAATTGCCAACGCTAGAGTGGCGAATTTCGTTGTTTCAGATCCACAAGTTACCGAAGGTTATGCCAATGCTTATTACGACGAGTCTGGAAACCCAGTACAATATACCGAGCAATATACACATGCTCCACCTCCAGCAGAAAGTCAAGAGGTAAAGGATATATATGTCTCTTAACTTTCCCCTTCCCCTAGCTAACAAATCGTCCTTTCTAGTACACTTATGCAGAGCAGTATCAGCAGCAGCAGTCACATGGCGTGGCAGCTGCAAACTTGGCAACTTTGGCGTCAGCCAGTAGCGCATTGAAGCAAGAGAACGGTGTTGGTGCTCCACAAACTTATATGGTATTAGGTATTCATATATTATAGAATTATCAAGTACCCATAACTAACCCAAAAAATAAAACTAGCCCCCACGTGCGGATGATCATATTCAAATTTCTCAACCAACACAACAAGCAACCGCATCTTATTACAACACAATCATGTTACCGTCTGGTGGCAATGGTGGTAAGTACACTTGCTGCGTGAAGTCTATTTTTTGATCATGTTCATTAATCGCCATTGATAGATCCAAAATCGAACCATAACATCCCACAAACCGACGGCTCTGCAGATATGACCACCGAAGTGAGTAACCTATTAAAGACTGACAATTGCTTCTGGTTTCTAAACAAATTATCTAGGAAATCGATGCGCTAATTGCCACTCGCGCTCTTGCTAAACATACCCACAAGATTCCCCAGGTTGATGGTGAGGAGGATGATGAGGATGAAGACGGAGAAGGTGAGGAAGAGGGGGATGAAGCAGAGCCAGTAGTGGATTCAGAAGACGCGATCAACTCTGACCTGGACGATACTGATGATGATGATCGTGGTGAGGATGGAGGCGAAGAAATGGAGCATATTGTGTTATGTCAGTACGATAAAGTTACGCGTACAAAAAACAAATGGAAGTGTGTACTCAAAGATGGAATCATGTTAGTCAATGGAAAAGACTATCTTTTCCACAAGGTTAATGGGGATTTTGAATGGTAATTTAAGTTACCACACTAACAAGAAATAAGGAAACCTACTTTTCATTTACTCACTCAATATCCAAACAACTTTTCTTTAAATCTTTCTATGGATCTATTCATCTCTTAGGTTGGTTGATTTTTCCATTGATTTTTTCGTAACTTTTGTTTACTCCCTTGTTCGTCGCTATTTTACATTCATATTCGTTTGGCTCACTTTCCAATTTCTTTTCATAATATGTATAGTAATAAAAAATTCTATCAACCAATGCTTCGAACATGGTTTCTTTTCACCGTAGGTGTTTTGGTAGGTGTTTTATACCCTATCCCCCGAAATCATCAGGTTTATATGCTACCGAAGGAAAGTGCCATATCAATATGGGCGAGATAAAGTTAATTTACCCAATAACTGAAAAAGGGCCTTCAAGTTTGATCATATTGTTGCTCCTTTTGTTTGTAAATCTAGCTGTTCCCAAGTTATTTGCAAAAATATTCCCCAAATCACCAATATGTCCTTTATGGTGTTCAAGTCCATCATGTACATTGTTGGTGGGGTTAAAACGTTCCCCTACTGCTACTAGGAACCCCGGAACTTTGTAATTCATGGGCGTGAAACGTGTGATATCCTGGTGAAAGTCCTTGTAGGTCACTTATTCTCTCGACCGAAGAGGTTGGTGTTTCGTGAACAAACTTTATAACACCCTTCACCACAAAAGTATCGTTAGATATATGTGCAAGGGCAGTTTTAGGATAATTTTGTGAACCACTTGCTGAACCCAAACACATCAATAAATCCTGGTATACATAGTTGTGAATTAATAACCGAATCCACCATGAATTGATCAATCGATTGAATCAGATTCAATCAGGGTAGTAAAAAAAAAGAGATAATGAAAATTCCTTGCATCAACCAATCATTCTAGGGTGATGATATCCAAGGATGGTCGACATACAAAAAGGAAAGTAGTTAGGAATATGGCTCTCCCTTTTGCCTACATCCAGTTGAAAAACTCAACGAGGTACGTTCACTGTTGTTTATTAAATCAGTCACGAACGGTGTAATCTATCTTCTGTCTGAATCCATCCATTCTATCTTGAAACATTGAAACTAACCATATCTATGTGGTCTGATTAGTAGTTACTGTCGCAATGGCTCAACGTGTTACTTACCGCCGTCGTCTCTCCTACAACACCAAGTCTAACCGTGTTCGCATTGTTAAGACTCCTGGTGGAAAGCTTACCTACTTGCACGAAAAGAAGCCTGGCAGTGCTCCCCGTTGCGGTGACTGCGGAATGGCTCTTGCTGGTGTAAGTAACGGATCTAAATATGTACTAAATATTTCCATCGATTTAACAAATATTGCATGACACTTAGGTCCCTGCCCTCCGTCCCCGTGAATACGCTCGTATCTCCAAGCGTCAAAAGACCGTTCAACGTGCCTACGGTGGTAGTCGCTGTGGACACTGCGTTCGTGAGCGCATCGTCCGTGCCTTCCTTATCGAAGAACAGAAGATCGTTAAGAAGGTCATCAAGTCTCAATCTGGCAAGAACTAAGTTAAATTAGTTTAACAACAGTACACCTCAGATGGCAAATAAAACTTAGTGATATTTATGAAGCACTATTTTTTACCATAAACTTGGATGCTTTTTATTAGTGGTTTACAATGTTGAGTAATTAATATAATAACATTAGTTGGCTTGAATACAATTCTTGACACAGACATACGAATTAGAGCTTAAAAAGAAATATAGTCAAGGCCTTGGTGCTCCTAACTATATACACATGAACACGAAATTAGGTTTCCGAACAGTAATTGCTTCCTCCAACTTTTTTCTACTGTTCCATTAAACATGTAGGCTGCAGTATACACTGGCCAAAATTAAATATATCCGAAAAGTTGGGTTTTTTGATTGAGTCTCAAAAATGTAGCTAATTCTCCGACTTGTTCGGTCTTAATGCTCCATCTGTATCTTGATCTCTTCCACTTCTACTCTTCGCTCACTTGGTGGCTGGGGTACTGAGACATTCGGTTGATATGATGGGTGTCTGTGCCAGTTCTGAGTGATACAACTCAGCGCATCGCGAATACTCAGATGCAAGTACCGATGATCATCCTCAGGTCCATCGTCTGGATGCTTCGTAATGCCTGAAGGTTCAATACGTCTGAGTACGTTCGATTTCAGTCCAACAAAGTGCAACTCAAATCCATGGTTCCCTGCATAGTTGCTCAGTTGCACCTTCAGGTCAAGCAGCCATTGCAGACCGGCAAAGTCCACATGGTTTACACTACTGAAGTCCAAGACCACAGCACGAAGGACAGGGAAGCGCGGTTCATCGGCCTGCTTCTCTTGCGTCTCACTTCTCCCGATTGTTTGCGTGTTGAGGCTATTGTGCGTCAGTTTCTCCTGGTCCTCATTTGGTCTTGGGAATGCATTGAGTGGAAGTCGTGGTAACAGGAAGTTTCGTATCCGCTGAATGCGGAGGTCCCGATCATCGGACCAATTCTTCTCAGCCCATGATTTCTCCGACTTTTCAGCAGGATCGGTAGCGACATAGGCGGCATTGAGCACCTTGTTCTTGAAGTACTCCCCATTCAAGAATGTGATCGACTCGGAGAACCGGAAGATCACCACTCCTGGGGGTGCTGGATACGTCGCCCAGTCACTGGACCACCGGTCTACATAGATATCCGAGTCATCCACTGCTTGACCTAGCATCTGCCATTTTGGTCGAGCAATCCTGTGAAGACTGATGATTAGCGAGAACCCCGCGGCAACCCCGATGCCAGTCTGAATGTTTGTGAAAACGGTGAG
>JNET01029305.1:0-14197 GCA_000697455.1 Basidiobolus heterosporus B8920 | reverse complement strand
TGAAACTTGGATTTATACGAGAAAATCGATCACATTCTTAAGTTCTTTAGTTTGTATTTGGATAACAAACACGCTAGTTATCAGTGAAATTGCTATCGTGATCTTTATATCACTACAATTATGAATACGGATTGGATTTTGACAAATATTTCCGATAAAAATGGGAAATCTCCCACTTTATCAGCAAATCATTACTTGTCGGGCTTAAGATGGTCTTGGCTTTTGATCTTTAGGTTATCCGCAACTTTGATAAGGTCCAAGGTTGGTAATGAACACACAACAAACAGTCATTGGTGAGTCTAAATATAGAAAGATTCCTTCATGCTGATATAATAATATACATAAGAACGCAATATAAATTGAGCAATTGAACTTTCTTCGTTGGAAAAGAATTGTTCGATTAAAACACAAGTAATTAATCAATAACTGCTGATTTAGGAAAAAATAGCTGTTTAGTCGAATCTCTTAAAAGGTCTTATTGAGGGCCACTAATATATCTCTTTATTTCCCTATCTGTTAATTCAGGTTTTGTTCAGGTTTCTACAGGCTTCTTCCCTCTAGTTCTAGATATTGCTCTTGTGTTCTTCTGAATACTCTTGAAGCTTCTAAACGTGCTTTGACGTATTCACACACTTAATACTGGTCATATCATAGATCCCCAACTTTAACGACGGCGATCTCCACTTCATATTCGATATCTAAAAACTCGTAATATTTTATTAGACTCCTACATATAATATTTAGAGATCCACCTTTGCTGGGTATTTACTTGCATCTCTTTACCCCTTATTAAGTTTTCACGATTGAGTCAAACAATCGTAACCATCAGGACGAGTTCCCGGAGCTTCAACCGGTTCAACTCGTCCCTATAGAGACTAATAGAAACACCAGGCCTACTCCAACCATAGACACGACTCGTCTATCTCCAGGATCACCAGATTTTGACTTTTTTGAATCTGAAGAGGAGGGAAGCTCTTATGGAAACTCATCCAATGGTTATACCAGACTATTAGTGAACGAGCAACGAAATGTGAATGTGCAAACCCCTGAACCGGGGTTTTTTCAAAATTCTCCAGATCCTTATACAGCGCCCCGTCGAACGACCACTGCTGTAGGCTCTGATGGGTTCCGTGTCCTCTATCTTAACGACAGAGAAAAAAACATGCCCTCTAAATATCTTCACAATCGTATCTCCACTGCTAAATATAACTTCTTGACTTTTCTACCGAAATTTCTTTTCGAACAATTCTCTAAATACTCCAACGTTTTCTTCTTGTTTACTGCATGTATACAGGTGAGCTATGGATTGTTTGTAGATGTTGTTGCGACTATTTACTCAATGGATCTTCTTAGCAAATCAAAGATATTTCTCCTACTTCAAGATACACCACACTGGTTCCCCTTCTTATCGTGTTGGCTGCTACTGCGTTCAAGGAAATTGTTGAGGATTACGTAAGGACAACTGACATGCAGAAATTTACCTGAACTTCACTAGACTAAATCCCATATGTTTAGAAACGACACCAATCGGATGCTGAGGTGAATGCCAGAGATACCAAGGTCCTCCAAGGTACCGCTTTTGTCACCAAACCATGGAGAGACATTGTTGTCGGAGATATTGTGCGTATTGAGGACCAAGAATTCTTCCCAGCTGATTTGGTGCTTTTGAGTTCTTCGGAGCCAGAGGCGATTTGTTATATCGAAACAAGTAACTTGGACGGGTACCCAAATTTCTGTAGATTGAATTCACACAAAGCTTATATCCTAATCAACTTTATGGATCTCCAGTGAAACGAATCTGAAGGTTAAGCAAGGCCTAACTGAAACCGCCGATATTTTGTCTCCACTGGCTGCCAGTCAATTGGAAGGTTAGTCAAAGGCAGTGGCAACCTTCTGTCCAAGTTCGCTTCCACTAAACTTGATATCTACCTTAGGTTACATCAAGTCGGAACAACCTAACAATAGCCTGTACACGTTCGATGGAACACTAGTGTTATTTCAAAATGGCGTTGAGAGGATCTTACCCTTGGATCCCACTCAGATTCTACTTAGAGTATGAGCTTGTCCCTTCTAACGCTACCCGGTGATTTTGGTTAACGTTTTATCGATTAGGGAGCGCAACTTCGTAATACACCATGGGTTTATGGTGTGGTCGTGTTTACGGGGCATGAATCTAAGCTGATGCGTAACGCCAGCGCGACACCGATTAAACGCACAGATGTCGAGAAAATGACTAACACTCAGATCATTTTCTTGTTTGTGATTTTACTTGCATTGAGTTTCTCGTGCGCTTTGGGCACACTCATTCTACGAGTAAGTCTTCGTCACAACACTCTGCTGCTAATCCCAACAAGTAACGACTCTCACGGCGTATAGATTAGGTTTACCGATCAATTGGAATACTTGGCTTTGGGCTCAGTCAGCATGTGGGCGGAGTTTGGAAAGAATATTTTGACTTTCTTGATTCTTTTCAACAACTTGATCCCCATCAGGTAACCGGAATCAGAACCCTGAGAATTCTAATAGCCAAGCTAACTTTCTATCCTAGTTTAACGGTGACCATGGAGGTTGTCAAATATCAACAAGCTGCATTGATCAATTCGGACCTGGACATTTATCACTCCAAAACAGATACACCGGCTCTAGCAAGAACTAGCTCTCTTGTCGAGGAGTTGGGTCAGGTAAGCTTGGCGTTGTACAAGCAAGACTCTTACCACACAGCGTATTGAACGAGTTTTTCTAGATCGAATACATCTTCTCTGACAAAACCGGCACTTTAACCTGTAACGAAATGGAGTTTCGACAATGTTCTATCGCGGGTATTGGCTATACTGATGTGATCGATACGTCAAAATCTTCGAATTTTGGGGATTCATCTGGTGTCGGTCAGTTTGACTTCAAGCGACTCATTGAAAACTTACATTCCCACCCAACCGCCCCTTTTATCGATGAATTCCTGACCCTTCTGTCTACTTGCCACACTGTTATCCCCGAGAAAAACGAAAAGAAAGAGGGAGACATCATCTATCAAGCCTCCTCCCCGGATGAAGGTGCCTTAGTGCAAGGGGCCTCTGTTCTGGATTATGTTTTCACGGTATGGTATATTGATTCGAACTACCTAACTAGGAACTTGTCACTAACGATCTCCATAGACTCGTCGGCCCAAATCGATCCGAGTTCGTATCCTAGGCGAGGAGAAAGAATTTGAGGTGTTGAATATCTGTGAATTCAATAGTACTAGAAAGAGAATGTCAGCTATTATCCGAGGACCTGATGGGAAAATCAAACTTTATTGTAAAGGAGCGGATACGGTTATTCTTGAAAGACTAGGCCCGAAGAATCCTTTTGTCGATACTACACTGGCCCATCTCGAGGTAAGTTTATGGAGTCGAAAGAATCACCGGTTGATCTGGCGTGAACACTCACTTACGTGTGGTACTAGGATTATGCTTCCGAGGGATTGCGTACACTCTGCATCGCGATGAGAGAGATTCCTGAAGAGGAGTATAGAGTTTGGTCAAACGTATACGATAAGGCTGCTACCACATTGGCGAACCGAACGGATGAACTTGACAGAGCTGCCGAGATGATAGAAAAGGATTTATTCCTGCTCGGAGCCACTGCGATTGAGGATAAGCTTCAAGACGGTGTGCCCGACACTATCCACACATTGGCACAGGTATGAGCTCACTTATCCTTCGTACATCATTCCACAGAACAGGCTTCTGACATTGATTAGGCTGGTATAAAAATATGGGTTTTGACTGGAGATCGACAGGAGACTGCAGTGAATATCGGATATAGTTGTAAACTGCTAACTGAGGATATGAGGTTGCTCATCTTTGATCAAGAGAACATGCAAGACTTTTCTAAGGTTCTGCAAGAGAGATTGAGAGCGGTAGAAAGTGTTAGACAAACTGGGAATGAACCCGAGGTTGGTATTTCACTGTTTATCTTTGTGTTCCGGAGAAGAAAGCAATAGGATCGATTTTTGACATCTCTTCCCTCTTCCATCCTCTAGCCACTGGCACTGATCATTACTGGATACACCTTGGACTTTGCCCTTCATAAAGATATGGAAGTATCTTTCTTGAGCCTTGCTACGAAGTGTAAAGCAGTCATCTGCTGTCGTGTCTCACCTTTGCAAAAAGCTCTGGTGGTAAAATTGGTCAAGCGTCACTTGAAAACAATCCTTCTGGCGATTGGAGATGGTGCTAACGACGTTAGTATGATCCAAGCTGCACACGTCGGCATTGGTATCAGTGGTATGGAGGGTCTACAGGCGGCTCGAAGTGCGGACTTTGCCATTTCCCAGTTTCGCTTCCTCAAGAAGCTCTTACTGGTCCATGGTGCATGGAGTTATCAGAGATTAAGCAAGCTTATTTTGTATTCATTCTACAAGAACATCACGTTGTACATGACTCAGTTTTGGTTTGCTTTCTATAACGGGTTCTCGGGACAAACAATCTATGAATCATGGACCATCAGTTTGTACAACGTCTTGTTTACGGTGATGCCGCCTATGGTGATCGGGGTGTTCGACCAATTTGTCAGCGCCAGAATGCTCGATAGATACCCAGAAATGTACCAACTCGGCCAGAAGAAGGAATTCTTCAATGTGAAAACCTTTTGGGGATGGACGGCGAATGCATTTTATCATTCGTTGATCCTGTTCTTCTTTGTCAAGTTGATCTTCAACAACGACGCAGTGCTCCCCAATGGAGATGTCGGTGGACAATGGATCTTCGGAACGACTTTGTACACCTCGGTGCTGGCTACGGTTCTTCTGAAAGCTGCGTTGGTGACTGATCTGTGGACCAAGTACACGGTACTTGCCATACCTGGCTCATTCCTTATCTGGATCGTGTTTTTCCCCATTTACGCAGAGATAGCGCCACGTATTGGGTTTTCCGAAGAGTACGATGGGATCATTCCCGTGCTCTATGGAAGTGCAGTGTTTTGGTTCACAGTATTACTAGTGCCAGCCATATGCGTACTAAGAGATTACACATGGAAGTATTTGCGCGTATGTATTTCGCCAAGCCTTACCATTGCGTGCAAGAGATCCAGAAGTTCAACATCCCTGACTACCGACCACGCATGGAAAGATTCCGTAAAGCAGTCCACAAAGTTCGTGCTATTCAACGCATGAAACTGAACCGCGGCTTTGCCTTTTCACAAAACGAGTCAGGCCAAGCCAACCTCATTCGCGCGTACGATACCACGCACAAGAAACCCCAGGGTTGAGCATTCCATTCCCGTCAAACATCCATTACATTGGCCAGTCATATCTTTGCTTTATACACACATTCTTTTATACATTTGTTTCCAGCCTTGTCCTCAGGCTTATTTTTGCGATGAAGAGCTACAATAAATTTATTTTCTCAATCGGGATTGGTTACCCTTAGGGCTTTTGTGTAATCTATATTATCCTGTAGACTAATGGATGATCTTCGAGAAAGGTAACCGGGAAAATTTGGGTTAGGCAATTCCTGGCATTTCATTTCTTCACTCTTTTGCCGCGTTCGTCTTCGATAAAAGATATATCCTCCTATGAGGCCTGCGATAAATATCACTGCGGCTAAGGTAAAGATTGACGCAGCTAGGGCTTTGTTTTCGATAAATGATTGACTCGACCCGCCAGTCTTCGTAGTAGGTGAGGCAACGTAAGTGCTTTGGGTGGAACTTGTGGAAGTAAAGTAAGCAAGGCTAGAGGTAGTGGAACGTGAGACTGGCGATTTGGAGGCAAAAGCACTGGTCCGAGTAAAAGTACTAGGAGTGATAGTTATAGGTAGACGAGAAGAAGTGGTAGTAGAAGAGATACTAGAGCTAGCGCTAGAAATGGGAGAGGAAGACGAAGAAGAGGTACGGGTACGGGTACGGGTACGGGTACGGGAAGTGGTAGAGGTAGTGGTGGAGGTAGGAGCAGAAGTAGAGGTAAGGGTAGAGGTAGAAGTGGGTTGCTTCGTGGTAAGTGAAGTGGATGGCTTTCTATCAGATACGATATATACATTCAAATATTTTGCACCACCACAGTCTTGGAGCGGATAACCAACACACGGTATATTACATTTACTAGGATGCACTCGAAGCGACAAAGGGGGAGTATAGTCACCGCAGTAGCACTCGTTTCCGTTCTCAGTCCCTGCGTAGATGAACCCGTGACTCGAGCAGAACTGGGTGCACTTCCCACTTGACTGATATTCATAGATAAATGGGTTTGGGAGGTTAGGGTTTCCTGCTAATCCGTTCAATAGTGGCCTACTAGATGTATCGGAGTAGCATCCTAGCATCTCATCTTGCGCGAATACATGGGATACCAATACGATCAAAAGGAAGTACCTGAGAGTTATCATGGCATTATCTCGCCAAGAAAACCATCCAGCCCTTGGGTTATTTATATGGGTATATGGGTTGTTCATACCCATTCATCTGGCTTTGATCTGCCTTCTATAGAGATTCATCGATCAACTATGTTCTTGTACATGACACCAATTACGTTAAGGGTTATTTTTAAATAGCCTTACTATATCAAGTGTCGGATGGACAAAAGTGGCCTTATCTTATTTTTATTTATTTCTGTCTTTTCGATTCATTTCCGTATCTTCGATTCATTTCCTTAATCAATGACTTGGTATGATCGTATCCTTAATAAGTGACTTAATGAGTGGCTTTACTTCAAAGAGATTGGATGGCTTCTTTCACGATGGGTTGAACTTGTTTTCGGGAGCACTTGATGTTGATCTGGGAGTACGGGAAGAACGGCACCTGCCCGACCAGGATATCTTCCTTCTTCTTCAAGTCCAGCTCAGTAGTCTCCAGCCGAGTCGGCAGTTCGTTCAGCCTGTCATTACAAATGTACAGGACAAGCTCTCTTGCAAAGTCTTGAGTGTCTTTCCTCTCGTAGGCTGTCATGATGGCCAGAAGATCCAACGAATGTTCCTGGGCATAGCTCTCTACAACCTTGGTGAATTCCTTCTCACCATCTCGTTCAAGCCAAGCGTCTAACGCCCAAGTGACAGTGCTGATCCCAATGGGATACCCCGAGATCCTCCATTCCTTGTAGTCCTTGCGCAAAAGATCCCGACCAGGCAGGTGATGAATGTTGAATTTGGCCTCTCGTATCTCGCGGTAATACTCTTGCCCTCCGGGGAACTTCATCGGTGTGTCGATCAGGCATTCAATTAACGTTTTAGCTACTTCGACATCCTTTGGTCGAACGCGATCGTAGTGTTCATCTAGATTGATGGTATCAAGCAAGATTGGCCCTAACCCGAGCATGGCAGTCTCGTTACATAAATAGGTTTGGTGATCAATCGAAGCTGAGGTACAGATATTCAGCCAATTAGAGATGACCAAAGTGGTGCAGGATCCTACCACCTCGATGATTCTAGGCTTGGAATCCAAATACAACCCTTCATCCTTGTGATGATCCAGCATTCCTTTAACGTAGTCTCCGAAGCGTTCTTGCTTTGGTGCCAATTTGTTGTGGTCGACCAGGACCAGCTCAAGGGATCCCAAACTCGCCAAACCATCCAAATCTATATCGTCAATAAATATCAACTCTTCTGTCTTGATGCCACACTTGTTGAATACGTAAGTGCACTCCGTGCGTAGCACAAACTCATCCCTAGGAATGTTTATCACCGGCACCCAAGAGACCTTAGAATCTGCTGGCTCAAGGCGCTGGTTGAGGTAGCCATGCAACAAGGAAGATGCCATGGAATCCAAGTCTGTCTCCACAATAGAAAAAAGTAAGAGTCCGTCAACTGTTGAACGAAGCCAAACAGATTAGGTTGTAAATGGTTTACCAGCTGCCTCATTCCCAAGAATAACCCTGTATATGTCCCCTTCCTTTCGAGACCCGCCTCTAGCTACAAGGTTTAGGTTGGCCAAGAACTGATGGAAGTCTGAGCCTGGCATAGTCTCGATATTCTCGCTCGTACCCAAAAACAAATACTTCAAGTAAGCTAACGAGCGAATCATGCTGATAACTTCAATGAAAAACTTTACGAAAAAAAGGGTAGCACGGGATAAACACGAAAAGAAAAATCTATAAAACTATGAGCGGAGTTATACGACTTTTAACTAGGAATCATACATCTCATGGTGCACCAGCCCCTCTTACTTGCGTAATCTTCTTGGGCTTGCCGCCTGATTCAGGGGCTTATCCTGGCCAGCAAATATACACGCTGGCACCCCTCACACCCCAAGTTTCACACTCATTTCCTAAAGGAATAAATGACACTTCCATTACCCCAAGCCCCGATCTTCCATGAATACAATGCCAGATGGTTACAAGAAATCCGCTTTATAAATATATATGTATGTCTATGAAAATTAGAATATTCAAGAGTGTAAAAAAAAGTCAAGACAATGGGTGTTCCTCCTGAATAATTACAGCTTTCTCTTTTTGATTTCGAACCTGTCCAAGGCCGTGAAAGATTTGGATTTATCCAATCCCAAGCGTCTGTTTTCTCTGTCCTCTCTTTGTCTCTGGAGTTTCTCTTCGGCTTCCAGCTAGAAAACGAGAGATTGCGTTATTCATTTAGGCAAGGGAAGATTCGGGTGAGAATCGAGAGATACCATACCTTCTTGATATCGATGACGTTCTTCTGCTTCTTACGAATGAAGCGCTTAAGTGCTGAGTTTCTACCTCTTGCCTTCTTCTTAATTTCTCCATCCTTAATGGATTCCTAAAGTTGGTCAAGTTGTTTAGTCTTCCGTTCGTACATGTGTATATGTATATGATTGATAATGCTACCTCTTGTTGCTTCTTTCTTTCTTCATCTTCAACGACCTTGGAGAAGCGGTTAATCTTACCAATAAAGTCGGGATCAAGTGAAATCATTTCAGGTTGAATCTGTAACGCAGAGGCGGTTAATAAATGTACGCCAGATAAATGATGTTCCATCTAGATACCTTATTGAGAAGTTTATGGACTTCAGTTTCTTGGCGTTGCTTGGTAGTTTCAAATGGATTGGCCTCCAAACTGTCGAAGTTAGGTTCACCAGCACCTATAATTGAGGAGGGTTAGTGGAGGGCTTTTGGTTGGTGGAGATGTGGTGAAGACCTACCAGGAATAACAATGCTAGAGACACCGGCACTATGGCCAAAGCCAAGAATATCATCGAAGGGACAGAATTGCATATCATGGACGGTTGTCGATGGCAATAAATGGGTCATGTAAGGTGACTGCTGTTTGACCTTGAGTGCATCTTTCCAGACAGATACATGGGGTCCCCATCCGACACCCAACAGTCCGAGTTGAGAAATGGACAGAGAGGATGCAGGGGTAGGTGTGTAGTATTGGTGAAGGTCCTTGTATGTACGAACATCCCAAATCTTCAGTTGGCCATCAAGACCTGATGTGGCCATATAGCTAAGGAAAACGACATGTAAATATGGATACTCGTGCAGAGCCACGTCTCCTGACTATACGTACTTTCCACTAGAGTCAACGGCAATCGCTTGAACAGGGCCTTTGTGGCATAGCATCTTGACTACCGGGGTACTCATATTTGGGGTCCACATAGTAACGGTACCTAAAGTCGATGCTTAGTGCGTGCTGGAATGAACTGAACTATTCTAAGGCTTACCGTTAGCATGGCCGAGATTCATCACTGCGTTGTAGGGATTCTGAGCCAGAGTGTTGCAACGGCCCAAACGGGTGCGGTGCTCCACAACCAACTTACCGGTGGAGGTGTCATGATATCTCAACATGCCAGTGTTGCTCTATTCGCATCTGTTAGAGGTGCTTAT
Source organism: Basidiobolus heterosporus B8920 (assembly GCA_000697455.1). Classification (NCBI taxonomy): domain Eukaryota; kingdom Fungi; phylum Basidiobolomycota; class Basidiobolomycetes; order Basidiobolales; family Basidiobolaceae; genus Basidiobolus; species Basidiobolus heterosporus. Next base: position 4,435 of record JNET01029305.1, on the reverse strand, counting down.
AACGCAGATACGTATTGTTGGTACATACCACAGTGACGAGAAGGAAATGATATGGAAGGAAGTCTAGCTTGTTGACGTCAACGTGCTTCTTCATGCTGTGAATTTCTAGACCTGTCTGATCGTAAATATACACGTATTTCTTTTGAGCAACAGCGAACATGGTTTCGTTATGAAGCCACCTAAACAACAAACGTTGGCGTTACTATGGCGTTCATTTAGTTCATATCCCAACATTAGTCAACGTACTTGACATCTCTAACAGTTTCTCCCAGATGAATTTCACACCCAAGCTTACCGGCCTTCCAATCAAAGGAGGCAACATGCCCCTTTTGTCCTCCAATAAGCATGTACCTATACAAAACCTGGGTTAAGTCTCGTGCGAAAGTAGCTCGAGTAATTGACTCACTTACTTGCCGTTGCTGGTGTAATCCATGGAATAGGGTCCAAACTGATCTAGCTTCAGGTCAAACATCTATAGAAAGGGCTTAGTCGTACGCGTAGAATAGCAAACATAAAGAGAGTTCAACCTTGCGAGCACTGTTAATGTCTAGGTTTTCTCCCAGCTGCTTCTGGGTGAATTTGTAAGTTTTTTCCATTCCTTCGGCTTCTAAGAAACTAGTTGATGGTATATCGATTAGAAAAGATTCATTCAGGGTAAAAATGGTGTAATTCGTACCCAGCAGATTCGGTGAGAAGTAACTCTGAGCTGGCAGCTTTGTATGCTGCTTCATAATACTTCTTCTCCATTCTCTTGGTGGTTCCCTTCAACTTCTTGTCTTTTACACCCTAAAGAAGTGGATTGGTATGGTTGATACTCTAAGAGAAAATAGTAGAAACAACGAACTTTCAAGCTGGCAGGCTTCCCGCGAGAATACTTGCTCATCTTCTCGATGTTGGGATCCTTCTCCTCGTGAGCAGTCTTAGTGCTCTTGACTTTCGTCATTTGCGCTTGATCGTCCGACATTTTAGAATAACTTTGGTTTGTGGAGTTTAGAGGGTCGGTGACTAAGAATGGGTTTTAGTGACTTTACCAACAATAGCTATCAATCCGTAAAAAAAACTTTGAACAGGAAATCAAACTTGGTTTTTCTTACCGTTTCCTAAGAAATCTTGGGCATATAATGACCATCACAATTCTATCAGTAAATCTTTTTTTTTATTTCACTTGAAAATTCCCCCTCAAGTGGACTTTTTTTTTTCTTTTAATTTGTTACTGAATTGAATTTTTTACGGTCACAAATGTCCATTCCAAATTAAAATTAAACAAAATTCTAAGTAAAAACTTGAGTCAACAATGCTAAGATTTCGTGAGCTAATTTTCTTGCTTGGTTACTTTGTTTTCCTTGGTGTTTCCTCCTCACACTTCTTGTTCGATTCGTGAAGAAACTAGTAAATGTTTGGATCGTCAAATACTTTCGGTATGTAAGAAACCAGGAATGGGCTCACATAATAGCTATGGTGTCGATCACCACATGGTTTCCTAAATCAATATTCTTTTCTTTAGGAAACGCGTCATCCACCCCCGCATTTGGGGCTAGCTCCACATCTACCTCTCAGCCTGCTACTGGAGGATTTTCATTCGGGAACAATAGTAATACCACGAACACCACAAATAACACTGGTACTACAGGCTTCGGATTTGGAAACACTAATACAGCAACTTCAACTACCGGAAATACCGGTGGATTATTTGGTAGCTCTACCACACCTGCTACTACAGGAAGCACCGGTTTTGGTTTTGGCTCAACTAACACTGCTACAAACACTGGCGGTGGTTTATTCGGGAATTCAACAAACACTAGTCAACCAGCATCTGGTGGACTTTTCGGAAATACTGCCCAAAAACCTGCCGGAGGAGGCTTATTTGGAAGTACCAACACTGGCTCTTCATTGTTTGGCAGTAACAACAACACAACCACAAATACTAGTACTGGCGGCCTATTTGGCTCTAAGCCAGCTGGAACCACTGGCTTTGGTGGTGCCAGCACTTCCGGTGGATTGTTTGGGTCCACCCAAAACACAGGATCCTCTCTTTTCGGCAGCTCCAACACCGGTGGATTATTTGGGAGTACACAACAGCCAGCACAACAACAGAATCAACAACAACTGCAATCCTTCCTATGTAAGTCAGAGAAGTTGAATTATATGGTGGTTTCCCGTTGATACTTAGCCGTAGTTTTACCCATTTACCCATTCACTCCTTTAGCTCTCCAACGTCCAGTTCCAACCACATGGGAGACTGTAGCTTTGATGAAAGAATCGTGGGATCCACAATCACCTATGTGTTTGTTCAAGGTAAATCCGAGTATGCCTCAAGTTAGAGTCTCGGTGATTAACGGCTATATTGCAGCACTATTTCTATAATCTTGTACATCCCAGCGAGGTACATCTTTACCAAAGACCTGCCAATCAAGACGAAACGCTTTGGAACGAAGCACAAAAAGCAAACCCCAACCCGAAATGGTACTCTATCATCACCATCAAGTGTCGTCCTATTCATCAAAATTCTCACGACGATTAATTTGCAAAAATATTTAGTATGGTCCCAGTTCTTGCTGTTGGATTCGATGACATCAAGAAGAGAACAGAGCAACAAGAGATGCAGGCTCTCGCACACAAAACAAAACTTGAGGTAGCCGCAGGCCTAACCCTTACTTTAGTACACCGTTATTTAACAAATAATCGTCTTTCAAGGAAATCGCTGACAAAATCAAGAAACTCCAGGAAAAGCATTCATTAGATACTTCAGCTAAAATGAAGGAATACAAGCGTCGTCACATGGATCTGGCTCATCGTGTCCTTCAAGTGAGTGAAGCTTACTTACATCCCTAAGCTGAGCTCCTCTAACCTATTGCATTACCCGCAACATCAGCTTATGAAGCAGGTCCAGGTTCTACGCAACAAGGGATACTCCATCAGGCCGGAAGAAGAGGCACTCAAGACGAGACTGGAGAATCTTCATTTAGAGTTGCGCAAGCCCTCGCAGTATAGATCCAGACTAAATGAGCTCTGGAGCCAGGTTCAAATGCTCAAAAATACCAGAAGAAGTCACTCTAAAGGCAACTGGGAATTCGAAGTCAGCGATGAAGAACAATTGGCCATTATCCAAAAGGTATGGTTTCTAAATAATTGAGCAGTGCCTACCCATCAGTTACTCTAACCATTCATTGGTCTATTTACAGGTACTTGCCGAGCAACAAGCAGGTTTGGCGCATGTTATGGAGGTTTTGCAGAAGGACCTGAAAGACGTGGCTATCATCACTCGTTCCTTGGCAGAGTCCAATTCTGCTTAGATCACTTATTATTTCGGAACTTGCTTTGTTAAACTGTTCATACACAATCTTAGCATCGTAAATTTAGTTTTTATTGAGCCAAACCTTAGAGATAACCATGCCTGTATAAATCTCTCTATTTAATCTTCTCATCGCAATATAACGATCTTCTATCAATATCTTTGAGCTGCCAAGTAAACTGGTACATCTCATTTAGGGCTATCATGATTGGCCAGAGATGCATTCAATCAGTCAATAAGTGGTGCTATGAGTCCAATCGGTAAATGCAAGCTCTACTCCACAGTCCACATTCCACTTTATGCTCCAATGACAATGCAGACTAAGAATCATATGTGGCTTCATTGAAATCTGATATGTGTGCTGGCTGATTGAGGAGCACCTGTGTGGGGGCATCAGAGGAGTATCTAACAGCACTTGTATATCCCTGGATCAGGAGAAGTCACATAGACACAGCCTTATAAAAGAATGAACGGAAACGTATCACTATATCCAAACTCTACAACACAATGAAATTCTCTGCTCTCAGCGTATTGTGTCTTCTTTCGGGATTAGCGTTCATTAATGCTGCCGCAGTTGGCAGGAGAAGTAACAGTGCATATGATATAACCAACATGTACAGTGATCAAGATGGAAGTGAGGCCAAGAGTAGCTTAGGTAATGAGAATGTCGATAACAGGCCTAACGTTGAGGAAAGTGCAAGTGGCGACGGGAATGATGATAAAGGTGCTGATGAAGATAGCGTCAGTAACGACTCCGGGACCAGCAACGAGAAAGGTGACAAATCTAGAGGCTGCGGTACTAAAAATGTTGACCTAGATAGCACTGATGATGAAGCCAATTACGACAGCGTGGAAGTCGGAAATGTTGGTAAGGAGACTGCTGCTCAAAGCACTGACAACTATGAAGAAGATGAGAGCAAGAGTGATGAAGACACAGAAAACCGGGCTGCTGATAAAGAAAACAGTGAAGACAATAAATCTAGTACCTATCCTTCTGAAAGCACAGAAAGTGACGAAACCACTTCCGAGGGCTCCGATGAAGATGAGGGAGGTAGTAGGCCAGGTTGCAAAGGGAGTAGTAACGAGGAAGGTGACGGTAGTGAATTCAACACTTATGGTGGGGAAGAAAGCAGCAAAGATGAC
>JNET01029301.1:0-71442 GCA_000697455.1 Basidiobolus heterosporus B8920 | reverse complement strand
GCCTACAAGAAGGCTGGAAGTTGCATAAGTCAGAATCTATGCAGGAAGATAAACAGGTGCTGGAGAGATCTAAAGACAAGTGTACAGAAGGACTTGTGGCTAAGGAATGTACTCAGATAGGAGACATAGATCAGAAAAGAACCAGTGAACTGGTGGAAAGATTAAAGTTAATCAGAATGCTGCTTGCAATTGCAGTGCTATATAGCCTTTATGTAAAGGTTATGGAGTTTAAATCAAGTTTAACTCAAGATCAGCTTAAGGAGAAGCTACCCAGACACCAGACTGATGTTTTTGAGGATCCAGATCATCCTGGGATGGTGTATAAAGAAGGAAAAACGTTGCAAAGGCCAAAACAATCAGCCAGGAAGTGGAACATGAAGATAAACACTAATATGGAGATAGTCCAGAAGCGGAGAAATGTGGCAGATCACAGTTTCTATTTAAAGAGTGTTGGGTACCATGTGGTCCTACTTGCCTTATCAGTGAGTATACCTATTATAGCTACCAATAGGAAGGAAGCCTTTGAAAAGTCCAAATGGAGCATATCTTCACAGAAGATTACGTCTGATTTTGGTGAAAATCACACTATTGAAGAATTACAAATCAGGACAGCCAGATATGCCAAAACAATGATTCCAGATCATTTGTGGGACACTTGGGAGAGTTACAGACATGGTATAGAGCCAGATATTATACCAGAAGGAACTCAAAAGCAATTAAGCTTTGATTTTGTCAAAAATGGACAAAAATTCAAGCAGGAGGAGCCAAATGAAAGCCAGAACTTTACAGATCAAATTTTACCGGAAATCTGATGGATACTGATCTTGAACTCCATCTAGAAGTTGCAGATTCAGTGGGAGTAACTAATTTACTCAATCAAGATCTTGAATCAGATCTTATACCAGCAGTTAAGCAGATTTCCAGCCAAATCAAGTGGTGGATAAAGCTATGCCTGAGTTGTGCATTGGTTAATGCAATTTTAGATCAATGTGGGCATTCCTATGCATATTTAGGACGTGATATAGGTCACAGAAAGTTCCTAGTTGGTTTCAAACTTTTACTCTACGATAGAGTAATATGTTGATACTTTGAATATTCAGCTACAAAGATATAGTTATTTATATGAATATTTAGTTGAGTGGGAGTGTTGAAATTAAGTTAGTTTAGCACCTAAGTATTCATATAATTAGGTATATAACTTATATTTTGTATTTATGAGATATTTGTCAAAGTTGAAATGTGTAACATCAATTTGGATTAATTACAAGATTATGAAATGTTGGATTTATGAAAAATCTTAAACATGTCCAAATGAGCTGAAACTTCTACAGTATGTTCTTAGAAGGCTCTAGAATAGTACGTAATAGTTTCTTTATTTAGTTCTAACAAAAGGTATAAATACCTTTCTTTATTACAATAAAACATCAAGTGAAAGTACAACAACTTCTTCTTAATATCCAAAGTCACTTCCAATATCACTATTTTCACTTTCAACAGTTTCCACTTATAGATTTGTTGAATGTAAAGTTGACCTTTATACTTTTTCCAGAAGTAAGCAAAGCAATGTGTTGAATAGGTTGAGGATTGTATTAAGAGCCTGTATGCAAAGTTTGGCTCATGTTTCAAAAATCATGTATTTGGAGTACTAAGTAAAACCCAAGGGTGAATTTTGGGTGAGAGGAAATTGATAGGTAAATATAGTAAGGGTAAGATCTAGTATGAGTAATTAGATGCTAAGTTATATGAGCTTCAATACATGATAATGTAAAGAATGTACTATGCAAGTTTCCAGGAACATGAGTATAAAATTCCGAGTTACTTGAACATACTTTCAAGTGGATTTGGGATAAGGAGAAATCGTTAGTGAATATGACATTGGTAAGATTTTGCATACATAACTAGGTGCTAAGTTATTTTGATTTCAGCAGCTTCAATGGTTAAAAATATATTTTACATGTGTAGTTACCTACTTCTTGAGAGCCTTTAAAGTTCAAGTCAAATGATTGACTGCAGAACAGTACAGATATCTTTGTTTAAGGTCAGGATCAGATTCAGAAGATTGATAACCCGAAAATAGTTTAGTGAGAAAGAGAGCAAATTCATGCTTATAATCTAAGCTATAAAATAAACCATTTATATCACCCCTGTCGAACTTAGCCTAGATTCGTCTGCTATCTATTAGCAATATTAATCAATAGTGCAAACCATGAGAGAACTAGAAACACAATGTCAGGCTTCTATTTTGCAATTGTAGGAAACAAAGACAATCCGATTTATGAAGCTGAGATTGGTTCCCCAGCCAGAGATGCAATTAAGGTATTCGAGAAGAAGTCTATCCAACCTACTTTGTTGCTATTCCTTACAAGTAAGCAACACTATACTTTAGAATGAGGAGACGAAGCATTTGTACCAATTCGTAGCTCATAGTGCTTTAGACGTAGTGGATGAGATGGTATGGACGACCAATGCGCTGTAAGTGTGTCCCTCACCTTAAGCTATACCGATTTTTTGTCTTACGCTCTCTTCTCCCTTGTAGATACTTAAAAACCGTGGATAAATATAACGAATGGTTCGTCTCCGCTTACGTTACGCCTAGTAGTATCCTTTATTTATCGACCATAAAGTCAAAACAAAGTAGTCAAGTGCCACTTTCCTTAACCGAACACTTTAGATGTTCGCTTCTTGTTACTTCATGAGGCTAAGAATGATGATGCAATTTTCAACTTTTTCAAAGATTGTCACGAACTTTATATTCGGGTATGTGGTGAATATCTTTGTTACACCGACACATTTCTAACTTATTCCACAGGCTTTGTTGAATCCATTTTATGAGCAAAACGCACTGATCACTTCCACTAGCTTTGACACTAAAGTGCGTGCTCTTGCTAGAAGGTATCTTTGATACGATCCATCGTTACGTGATCAGTTACGTGATCAATACGAACACAGCTGAAATCTTACCCTTAACCTAGCTATCATGTAAATAAATGGCATTGATCCTTTATCCCTTTATCCCTTTACCAATGAATATTCTTACCCTAACCCTAAGTCACTTATCTAGCATCAGAACTCCATTGAACAATAAAGACACTTAGCTAAACACTCACTAAACAAAATGTTAGAGACTCAGAAACTTACTAACCGATGAATCACCAATGAACACACGACTTAGTCCCTGGGTAATAGAAATCATGCAAGTTGGCACGAAAAAAAAAAGAATTCCAGGGATACACCCTTTTCTCAGGTACATATGAAATCAGTATCATCTGCAAGGTCTCTGTGCTTTGAATCTTTTAATAATGGCCAAGAAGAAGAGAAAGACTATTAGACCCTGGTGTTGGTATTGTGAACGTGATTTTGACGATGAGAAGGTACTTATTCAACACCAAAAAGCAAAGCACTTCAAATGTCCGCACTGCTCAAAGAAACTTAATACTGCTGGTGGGATGGTAGTACACGTAGCACAAGTTCATAAAGAAACCATCAGTAAAGTCCCTAACGCTTTAAAGGGAAGAGAATCTACGGATATTGAAATATTTGGAATGGAAGGTATCCCAGAAGAAGATCAGATTGCTCATTTACAAGCAATCGAAGGTGACAATCCTAGCAAGAGATTAAAATCTTCCGACTCTACTCCCGAGGTTCAAACTCCTCCAATAATGGCGTCTAGCTATCCTCCTCCTGTTGGCGCTTCTTATAGCGTACCTCGTCCTCCGCCTGCAGCTTATCCAGGCTATCCAGCCGGCTATATGGGCGCCCCTCAATACGCTTCGTATTACGGTGTTCCGGTGCCTCCATACCAAAATCCATATGGTTTCCGACCTGGGTAACTATTGTTTTACTGTTGTAATCTAAATTCTTGTGCTAATGTTCATTCTCAGAATTCCTGCACCATACGCTCAATCCGTTCCTAATCCTTGGGTTCGTCCTCCTGTACCTGGTGCAGCAGTCCATCCCCAGAATTACTATGTCCCACCAGTCCAAGCTCCAACACCACCGACACATGTTGCTTCTCCTTATACTCCGCCTGTTGCTTCACCCGTACCCTCAACCGGTATAGTACCTACTTCAACAACTTACCCTGCTTATTCCACACAGCCCACTGCCACAGTAGCGTCTAGTCCCTATGAACAAGTAGCACCCCCAGCTGCGTTGCCGAATGGTCCTGGAGAAGAGGCTACTGCTGTACCCGTTCCACCCACTTCCACTCCGGCTGCACCAGCTCAAGCCAAGTCAACCACTGTGTTAGTTTACAATGATTCCGAGCTATCTATCGTAAGAGAGACTCATAAGTAGTATTTATTTTGCAAGTAATATTAACCTGACGTAATTCATTAGGAGGAAACAAGGGCACGATTAGACAAATACCGTTACACTGATGAGGACATCAAAAGACAGGTGGAGCAACTTGATCTTTCGATCGAGTCACGTCTTGCCGGATTTAAAGGCAAATCGTTATAATGCTTAATTCGGCTAATTTGACCTTCATATTATCTTATGTTGCGCGACCTTTGTCTTTGGAGTTCATTGTAGCGACTTGAGCGGTATTTGTAAATATGGCACGGGTAAATTTCCCCTCCCGGTAAGGTATGCGATGCCTGGTAAGAGCACTTGTACTGTCATTATTGCCATTGTACGGTGGTAATCCCATGTGGTAATCCCATCCGTATCACTCTCCCCGCCTTTGTTCATATAAAAACAATATATTAAACTTCCCTTTGACATCGTATCAAATCAAACCACATGAAAAGCTACATCGTGTTGGTCTTCCAAGGGTCTGTATATGAAACATCAGTGACTTTCCAAATAGAAACTCAAAGGGACACATCCTTTTTTAGTGCATCGAAAATAACCACTGAAAGCAGGTTAGTTTGTTCCATTCTTGAACGAATATCAAGGTGCTATAATTGCCATCTCTTGCTGTGATTCTGGTCCAACATAAAATCATCAATAAATCTTTGCTTAGAACCCAACATAACTTTACTTGTAAACAAACCAAGCCAAATTCGGTATTCATTGACTGATTCCCAGTTGAGCGATCAGTAAACAAATCAACAACGATGTATGGTGAATTTCTCTCGGTATCCATTAACTTCTACTTGACTGACTGTTGTGTAGCTTCCTTGAAACCATGGATGATTATTATGATGTCGATGCTATCCTTGCGGAACAACAAGTAAGGCTTTAACTCCGTCACACTATATGCTACTACGCAACTGTTAACTTTAGACTAATACTCCAGAGACTGCCCTTAATCTTCAAAATTCATGCTGAAGGTTTAGGTTATCTTGATGGATCTGAGGAACCAGACGTACGTTGCCTTCACTTTCAGGATCTCCTTTGGATGGGAGAAGTATAGAATTCTAATCCTCTATCCTAGTTACCTGAAAACACACGACTTGAACTCCCTTTCTGGCTAGTTAAACAACTCGCACAACAGTAAGTTCATATAGCCATGTAAAGTCAGACCATTAGCCTAATTGTCTGACTTATTAGTCGAGAATGGTTTGAAGTCGAAATACCAAAGTGTTATGGAAGCAAAGTACGAAATAGCTTGCGTGCTTGTGCAACCAACGTAAATTTCCATTCACTCAATCCTTACTACTATTTGTACGGATTACTGTTGGTGGATCTGTATCCTATATCTTACTTAAAAGCCGTTTCTTTTGCTTGTTGAAACAGACCGTACTATTCCTTAACTTCCTAACTTCACTTTAGCCTCGACGATGTGGACTTAAATATGGTTTTGGCCGATGTACGTTTTGTAGTAGTATGATATGGTTAACTTATTGAACATTAACGAATATTATGCAGTCTTTTAAAGCTCGGATTCAATTAATCATGGACTACACTCAAACCGTACAGAATCGTGTTCAAGCAGAATTCGTCACGATTTTAGACGAGACAGAGAAAGAACGTTCGTGACAGATGTTTAGAATATTAGATATGCGAGATAACTAATTCGTTGACATTCGCTATTTTTCCTTTTCTAGTGTACAAAATTGGTGCGGAAAGTCAAGCTGCTCTTCGTAAGTGGAATAACCGGACATTGTTCCTTCTTAAAACAGCGGAGGTCTTGCAGATTCATGGAAAATCAACATTTTAAATATCTGGTGACAAGTGTTTGTCAAATGTAATTTTGCTAATTTCCCTAGAAGTCCATGGTTGTATTGATGATTACTGTTTATATTCTTTGATAAAAAAATTCATGTCATTCGTGGTTCAGAATCCCAGGAACGTGTAGTAGAAAATGTTGGTTAATTTGTGAGTAAAGGTCTGACATCTTTTGTTCATTATGGCCTATCCAGTTAGGGTCTAAATCGGCATATCAAAGACTTAGTATAGCTTACTAATTCAGGCATTCTCATTACTGAAATGTACAAAAGCCAATTTAAGAATCTATCAACTTCCTTATTGTTTTTAGTTGTTTGCTGATATGTGGCTATCTCATGTACCGCCTCCCATTCGCATCACCTTATCAGTATATCTAATACGCCCATTCACTAGTACATTCATTAGTAATTAGTCCAGCTATTCAAAGCTTTGGAATTTACTTTTGGTAATCAGATAAAAATTGACGATAACGCGCATCGTTTAGTCCTCGTTTGGACCGAACTTCGTAAATAGGCGTGACCCAGTGACGAATAATGAGAGTAATTGCCATGTGAATTCACCAAACGATCATGATTAGTCTATATGTAGATCACTTCAGGATACAGGTTAACAAGTGTCAAATAGTGATACCAACCTGAACCCAATCAAAATTATCTAATTCTCCCCAATTTACATTTGAATTGGGGTAGATCTGCATAGCGAGTATTTTCGTCTTGACAAATCGATAATAAACCCCACAAAATCCCCGCATGGAAGTGAGGTGATTGTGGGGTTTCTTAGTCAACGCTGTGTCTAGGCAGAACGCAGATCAACTCTAGCATCCGCTATTCACACATTGTTGAGAAACAGGTGTGGAAAGAGGTCAATTCCTCGCCAAGGTGGTCCTAGATGTTACGGCGGTGCTGGGGTTGGACTTGCATGTCAAAGGTAACCAGATATGTCATGAACCCGCTTTTACCTCAGGGATTGATCGGAATCGGGTCACCCTTCTCGGATGATTTTTATTCCAATTACATCCACGCTTAATTCTATCATTTCTTTTTTGCTTCAGGTATGGTTTTGGTGTGATTTCCATTTGAGGCGCATGTCTATATAAACTTTGGTATTTTTACCACTTGTCACTTGTTGGCTTGCCACTCTTGATTTTTGCCTGGCGTCTTTCGCTTTCTAACTACAACAAACTATGCAGAGCCAACGTGTGTTTAGAGGTTAGAGGAAAGATACTGACAAATAAACATTCTTGTATTCTAACTGTATATATATAAATAGCTGCTGCTTCTGTTGCTCGCCGTTCTCTTCTTCTCTCTACCTCTAGAGCTTACTCTTCTGTCTCTGCAGCCGCCCAACCTGCAAAGAAATCAACTTGGAGGTATGTGGCTCGCGGTGCTCTCGGTTTGTCAGTTGGTGCAGCTGGTGTCGTCGGTTACAGTGAGTACATGCTCAGAATGGACTTATCGTGGTACTGTCTAATCAGTTTTTTAAAATAGTTGCCTATTCACAACGTCACCCACCTGCTCAGGCCGAGTTCGATCCTTCAAAAAAGACCTTAGTTATTTTGGGTACTGGCTGGGGCTCTACCTCTATTTTGAGAGAGCTCGATACCGATAAGTTCAACGTGGTTCGTATTCATTTTTTTGGAGACCTCTAGCCACTCTATTTTTTGCTTACCCCTCATTCTAGGTCGTTGTTTCACCAAGAAACTATTTCCTTTTTACCCCATTGTTGCCCAGTTGTACTGTCGGCACCATTGAAAACCGTTCTATTATGGAGCCAATTAGATATATTACCCGTCACAAGAAGAGAGAAGTTCATCTTTTCGAAGGAGACTGTACAGACATTGATCCAGTCAACAAAACCATCACTGTGAGCGGTATGTAGTCACGTGAGTCGCCACATTGCTGGTCTACCTACTGACGTGATTCATATAGATAACTCGGAGATCAAGGGTGCTGTCAGCAACACTACCTTGAAGTACGATTACCTTGTGGTTGGTGTCGGTGCCGAAAATCAAACATTCGGTATTCCAGGTGTTCGTGAATATGGATGCTTCTTGAAGGAAATCTGGGATGCCAAGAAGATCAGAACTAGATTGATGGATTGTTCGTATTGTTTATAACATCGCGTTGCTCAACAAGAGTTGGCATTAACATGATTTATGATTGTATAGGTATCGAGACCGCCGCATTTGGTGATCAGCCTGAGGATGAGAAGAACCGGTTGTTGCATATGGTTGTTGTGGGCGGTGGACCTACTGGTGTCGAGTATGCAGCCGAGTTACACGATTTCTTGACCGACGATCTTGCTGTTTGGTACCCTGATATTGCTGGAAGAATCAAGATCACTTTGATCGAAGCTATGCCCAACGTCTTGCCTTCTTTCTCTAAGCAGTTGATTGAATACACTGAATCCACCTTCTCTGAAAATGAAATCAAGGTGCTTACTAAGACCGCTGTCAAGGAAGTCAACGAGAAGAGCCTCGTTGTTGAAAAGTCTGACAAAACACGCGAAACCATTCCTTACGGACTTTTGGTTTGGGCCACTGGTAACACCGCTCGCCCTATTGTTAAGGGATTGATGGAGAAATTACCTGAAGTACAAACTGGCAGACGCGGTCTCTTGGTCGACGATCATCTGATGCTGCTAGGTGCCAAGGACATCTTTGCTCTTGGTGATTGTACCTTCACCAAGTACCCACCTCTTGCGCAGGTTGCCAATCAACAAGGTACCTATCTTGGCAAGTTGTTGAATGAGATTGCCGACAAACAGGAGGCCACTCAAAAGGACATTACAGAGATCAAGGAAGAATTGAAGACCTTCAAATATACACACAATGGATCCTTAGCTTATATCGGTGCTGAGAAAGCTGTTGCCGATTTCCCTATCATGAACGGCAATATTTCTTCTGGTGGGTTGGCTACGTTCCTGGTTTGGAGAAGCGCGTATCTTTCCAAATTGTTCTCAGCTCGTCAAAAGGCTTTGGTGGCTGCTGATTGGTGCAAACAAAAGATCTTTGGTAGAGATATTGGTCGTGAGTAAACCTAACCCCATAGTCTCCTGTCAGGCACACTAGAACATCATCATGTAATATTTTATTTCTCACCTTTTCAATTCGGGTGATTTTTCGTTGCTTTCGCTTCTTTCTTTTTACGAAAGTCTCATAGAATGTGATTCGTTATTTAACTAAATACCTTCATTAATAAACACTGAGCGGAATATCGAGCGTGTGTAGTATATATATGGAGAAAAATAAGGCGTTCTCAAAAAGTGACGTGGTGTGAAGTATTTCATTGAGGTGGAGTTCAAGTGGAGTTCAGTTACAACAAATAAATGGATGACGTGATTAATATGGACGGCTCGGATATGTCAGAGTATAGAAAGTTCATAGAGCGTGATCAGGCTAGAGCATAATACTGACATCATCCTAAATCATCCTAGTCGTAGTATAAATATGATGTTCGTCAGTTGTAGTCCGGACAATAAGCTTACTTTTCTTCGAATTCATCCACCAATACTATGGCCAGTACCGCTCCCAGAAGTCGCTCTTTCTTAAAAATACTTTCTATCGACCCTAGCAACATCCCTTTGCTTGCGGTCATGTCTGGTGTGTTTGGAGGTGTTGGATACATGTTGGGCCGTAAAGGTCATAATGCCGTTCCCGATCAAAACGTCCGTTTAGCCACTGAAAATGCTCACCCATGGAACCAAGACGATCCAAATGGCGGCGACTTCAAGTACAAGTATAAGAAGGGTGGTGAAGAAGTACATGCTCCTAATGCAGTCAACACTACCCATGTTTCCGCGAAGATTGACAAAGATACGCATGATAAGCTACCATCTAATATGAAGCCTGAACACTAAACAAGTTTACCCTCCATCATATATATATATCCCTGTGAAACCACCGTTTTTCTCCATATATGTTATACATAGCTCGATTGAATAAACTCAGATATTATCCTTGCATTAGATTAGACCATTCTCAGATTTTATGCATCAGAGCACGCTTGCCAAATGTGAAATGGCTGACTTCTGCTCTTGAAGTACAAATGAACAGGTGGGGGGAGGTGGGAGTATATGGGATTTGGGGGGTGTGATTATTGTAAAGGTTTAAATATGACCGCTTTATCAGCAAACACAAGCATTCACATTCTTCATTCCTCTATTGTCACACTATGATTCGTACACTTTGCCTACTTGTCTCGTTGTTTGTGTCAGTTGTCTTGGGTGATTTTTCCATTACCAGCCCAGTGAGTGCCGTATGGAAGGCTGGAAGCCCTGAGGATATCAAATGGAAAGAAGAGAGTGGAGCTAACGTGACGCCATCACAGGTGGATTTGCAATTGCTGTCCGGCCCATCTAACAATCTTACGGTAGTTCTTACCATTGACGTAAATATCAACAGCGCACCTGGTACATACAAATGGAGCATTCCCACACAAATCCCTGAAGGAAACCAGTATGTTCTCAGAATAGGGTCAGGAACGAATATGAAATATAGCCCATATTTCATTATACTGAATCCTAATGTTGCTGCCGGTACTCCATATATCGGACCTAAAGGGCCAGCCAGCAGTTCAGATAATTCCCTTAGCGGTGGTTCACCCGTTTTGAATGCCAAGAGTGGAGTCAATAACGGAAACACCACAGACGCGAACACCAAACCTGCCGGAAAGTCCACTGCCACGCTGGCTCTACCATGCCTCTCTATTGTGAGTTTTGGACTGATCCTGCCGATCATAGTTCGGAATTTGCTTTAAACTATTTATTCTTATTTGCAAGGAGAATATCATATATTCTTGTAGACTCTAGTCAACACATAATCTCCCTTAGTATCCCTGAAGCCATAATAAACTCTGCCAATAATGAGACCAGTGATTTGTAATGAAAATCAGGTTAAGAATCATTCCCAAATTATAACGCACTAATTATTTTCTGTATGACAAATCTTATTAATCACGGAGAATTGAACAATCTCGATGATTTAGACTATTCGATAAGTTTCTAGTATTCCTTTCCGTGTCATCGTTTCTATTTACTTGCTGTTTGAACGTGTTTTAGAGAAATACCGACGACCATATATACAGAATAAGGTGGAGAAAGGAAAAAAGCGAACATGGACAAATATCAAGTATGAAGTTATTGTTTTTTCTTCATCCAAGTTCTTTTATTTGTTTCTTTTTCGATCCAATTCTTTGTCACTTTGAGGTAAAAATACGTACGTCTGGTCGTTTACTAGACTTGAAACTCCATGTCACGAACCTTCTCCCTTTATTCCTTTTCACTTTGAAAAATTCTACACTTGGGAAAGCAGTTACAGAACTAATCTTTGTTTTCTCTTTTTAAATTTCCTCGTGTGCTCACCTTACATCGTCGCAATTTTATAATTGTTTCAACCTTTCTAAAAACATTTGACTCTAAATTGACAAACATTCCACAATTCTTAATAGAAAATAGAGAAGCTAGGAGAAGGTACGTTCCCCGGTTTTTATTGAGTGGATGAATCTGAGTGGAGGTGAAATCAATTCTGGGTTAATGTAGCTAACAGATCTCATTGTATCTTCTTCGGCGAATAGGCACATACGGCATTGTGTACAAAGCGCAAAATCGAGAAACAAGTGAGGTGGTTGCCTTGAAACGGATACGATTGGACAATGAAGAGGAGGGGGTACGTTGGCACCGGTTTTTAGTTATATGGAATCCCGTATTACACGTTGTCGTTCGATACTTGGCGACTCTACGCTCTTGACAGATACCTCAAAACTAACCTCAGTCTTGTTTTATGACATTTTGCGTCGACCCTGAAGGTCCCCTGCACAGCCATTAGGGAAATATCATTACTTAAAGAGCTTAAACATCCAAATATTGTTAGGTGAGGATTACGACTTCAAATGGCACTGTGTCCATAGCACGTACACCGAGTATTAACGCTACTACCTACACCATCTTATTTTGTATATCACCTGGAAGGCTCTACGATGTGTTACATACCGAGAAAAAACTCACGCTAGTTTTCGAATACCTAGACTCGGATCTGAAAAAGTTCTTGGATACATATGGTGGAGACATTGACGTATTTACAATCAAGGTATGTGAGATGAGCCTAAAGATAGAGAAATCGTGAACTGAGCCTTATAATGATCTTTCATCCATATCTTTCTAGCAACTGATGTACCAATTGCTTCTCGGCATTGCATTTTGCCATGAACATCGGGTGCTTCATAGGGTGAGATTGACGTTTAATCTACTGAATTGGTTTTCTTGATGAACATCCATGGAAAGAGTCCACATTAACATGTCGTTATGGATTCTAGGATTTAAAACCGCAAAATCTATTAATCAACAAAAAAAACGAACTCAAGTTGGCGGATTTCGGACTGGCGAGAGCTTTTGGAATCCCAGTAAGGAGTTATTCAAATGAAGTGGTAACGCTGTGGTACCGTGCCCCAGATGTTCTAATGGGTTCACGACAATACTCCACCTCCATCGACGTTTGGTCTGTTGGGTGTATCTTTGCAGGTGGGAGGATTTTTTCGAGAGATTTCGAGAGATTTCGAGAGATTTTGAATATTACCCATCTCACCTTTGGCTTGTTCCCATGTAGAAATGGCTTCTGGAAGACCTTTATTCCCAGGAACATCCATCAAAGACCAACTCATGCGCATCTTCAAATATCCTTTTTCAGGCGTGCTCATTTACGAGCTATAGCAATCTAACAATATATATGTGTATGTGTTGTATATGACCTTGACCGAGATTTTACAGTGCAAGGAACACCCACAGAAGATATTTGGCCCGGGGTCTCCCAGCTGCCCGACTATAAGGTAGGTTAATCACTCAGCTTTGGTTGATTATTGTAGCCTAACTGCTGAAACAAACAAAAGAAGGATTTCCCTGCGTATCAAAAGGTCCCACTAGAAACACTCCTACCTAAGCTAGACCCACTCGGAATTGATCTTATCAATGTAAGTGGAACCATTCGTTGAGATACTTCTGATCACTAACGCCACCCAACCCTGCGCACAGAAACTGCTTGAACTCCAGCCAGAGAAGAGGATTAGCGCAGAGAATGCGTTACAACGTAAGTGATATCGAATAATTATATACATGAATCATGGCAATATACAACTAAACACAATTCAACAGATCCATATTTTGACGGATTAAACAGAAAAGACTAGCAACAAGTTTATCACAAGTGAAATACAATAAAACTAGTACAATAATCTATTATCATCCATCCCCTGACTCCAGTTCCCACATGGTTTGTTGCAAAGACCAGTTTATTAGATCAACAAATTTTCAATGCATTGAAATAGAATAAACTTGTATGGAAAGGATTTATTGACGGCTAGCGACCAATCTCTTGCGAGCCAATTGACGCTTGTTGAGCTTGGGGGCCTTTCCGTCATCTTCACGCTTGACAGTAGCATCCTCCTCAGCAACGATGATCTCGATGTGGCAAGGGCTGCTCATGTAAGGGTTGATTCTACCATGGGCACGGTAAGTACGTCTACGTTGCTTGGGAGCTTGGTTGACTTGGATGTGCTTGATGATCAAAGCTTCGGTTTCCAAACCCTTGTTTTCAGCATTGCTGTGGGCATTCTTGAGAAGACCCAACAAGAATTCGGCTGACTTAATAGGCCAGCGACCCTTGGTGGTACCGAAAGCCTTGGCTTGGGCACAACGGCCAATACCACCGGCGAATCTACGGAAAGGAATGCATTGCTTGTGGGCCTTAACGTCTTCAAGGTAGGTGATAGCCTTATCCAACTTCATGCCAGAGATGGCAGCGGCGGCTTCACGGGTGTTCTTGAAGTGAACACGAAGGTAAGAACCACGAGTTTGAGCAGACTTGGCGCTGTTGGCGGGGGTGGCAGAGTATCTAACCATCTTTTATTAACTGACCTGCAAGAAAAATATGACAAAGATTAATACCGAGCTCGGATAGAAAGAAATGAAATGTATGATGATCTATATGCATGCAAGGATGGATGTAAAGGAGATTCTAACGGATTACTGGTTGTTGTAATTCCCATTTACATTAGTTCACGTGGGACATAAACCAACCAATATGAGCTACGACTAAATGTAATTCTTAAACTTTACCTACAAGAGTGTGCTCGAGAGGTATGGTAGCGGAGAGAGACAGTAACCAAGTCAATGTCAGAGTCTATATCTGAGGGAAGTTGGCGAATTTCGTGGTTCTATTGGTTGGTGGTTGGCATTGAGAGATCAAGATTATTCAGGGTTTCAGAGTAAAAAAGGATCAAAATTTTGTGAACTGTTTAATGAGAGTGTGAGATTCTACCTTGGATTCCCCTAGTTTTTTCTTTATTAATCACTAGCACTATGACTGATAAATCTTCAGCTTCTCATCTTATCAACGTTCTTCGAAATAACGAGTACTCGTCTGGTCTTCATCCCTCTAACTTATTTAAAGATGCTTTTATTTTAAATTCATTAATTCATTGGCCTTTTGAAGAGAAATGACAAGCTATCAACCTTGTATTAGGTGCAACGGCGGAAACCCAAGAAAAGAACTGAAGCAATAAGGGCAATAAAAACGAATTCTAGCGAAATAAACAAAACAATAAAAAGCTTAACGGATTTCTCATAGAGTCAGTCGCTTTATCTCTTCAACCGAGGAAAGAAAAAGCTTAATTAAAAAGTAGACATAAGAACAAAGAAATGCAACCAATTTATATACAAGCTTTCACGAGGGCTCCAGCACATTGAACTAAGTTAGATTTTAAAGTATATTCTAGCAACAACCAAGTCATGTTCACCGCGTTTCTGGTGCCTTGAGTTTGGAATCCACCAATTCATTTAGATCTTTCAAACAGGGGTCCGTCAAGGTGTAAAGGTCAAAATGAAACTCGCCTAAAGAATAAAGAAAATTGTTGTTAGCTATGAAAACCGGTGATTAACGCCAATAGTAGTTTACCCTCAACATCTTCGTTCACATAAGTGTTCTTACTCCTTCGTTCTTTGACAAAGTTTACGACGTCCAGAATATCAGTACCAGAAAGTTTGTATAACTTTTCAGCAAGTAACTCGCAATTTATCTAAACATAAGCTTGAAGTGAGAAGGGATGGATACAGGAATAGCTTAGGCTGTGAATACTTACCAGCTCAGCCTTCTCGTCCTTTTCTGGTGAAATAGATGATAATGATGGAACTACCATATCGGAGTCAGGCTTTGGCTTTTTTCTTGACGACTTGGCTTTATATGTAGTGTTTCTTTTGCCCTTTGCTGAGGGGTTTTTTTCGGGGGTAGAGACCTCCTCTGGTTCGGAGTCCTTTCCACCTTCTAAAGCTTTTAGAAGCACACCTTTTGGATTACTGAAAGTCTGGGAACTCAGAGTCAGAAAGGAATTTTCCCTCTAAATTGGTAAATCAACTTACGACGACGTGTGGCACCTCATAATGAGTGGACCGAAAATTAAGGTCATGCTCTAAGGGGTAAGTAGTCTTGTCGACAAAGTGAAGGATAACTTGCATATCGAACTCGCCCCATCCTTTTTCTTGTAGAGAATAAGGTGGCTTCGAAGTAACTTTTCGCGTTTAAAAAAATAAATGGTGTAAGTTGGATAGGTGATACGTAGGTGTTTGGCGTCCGTAAAGATAGAGGATAAAAAACATTCGCGTATTTGGTTATTCACGCGAGTCAAATAAACAATACTGATAAAGAAACATTTCGCTGATTTTAAACAGAAGGTGGCGAAGTTCACGGGTATACCAACTAAGGGAGGTTGAGGAAGAAAGAATAAGTAGTCTACATACCTCGTTTTGGGTTGGTGAAACTTGGGTGAAGGATGTATTCCACTTTCTCTACATATTCCATCGTACATCTTTCGTTATTTTCGTCCAAGCCGTACACAGATAGCTTCCATTTACGAATGGGGTGACCACTAACGGGTTTTGCACCCTTCAAGATCTCATGTTCAGTAACAAGCTGAACTTTCTTTGTGATCGTGTTGACTTTCATAAGTAAACGTCTGAAACTATCTCGTTTTTACTTGGGTTCTGAATAGTTGGTTGGTCTTCGAAATGGTAGGAATAAAAAAAGGGTACGCCAAGTTGTCAAAGTCACGTATAAAGCTGTTTAGAATCTATGTTAGGTTAATTTCCCAAATCTGCAAGTTTAATTTTGGGCACGCGACATTCATCACGAGAAATCAGTAATCGTTTTTTTTTCATTTTTCAATAAGACATTCATTTAATAATGCCTTATCACCATCTCCTAGCCAATGAATGATAAATTCATTATTATTTGAATGCAGTACCTTGAATTACCGTATTTTCTCTGGTACGAATATATATGCTTAGGGAAGCTAAGGCCAGGAGTGGGTGTAGATTTGTGCGCTTGTTCATCATGCAGGTTAGGGATATGATGTTCCCTACATTCCAATGCCTACTTAGGGTCGGTGTCTAGTGTATTAACCAAGATCACGAAATCCTGTGGGTGCGGACGATGTATGTGTAATTAAATGCTCTTGAATGCGCTTTTAAACCAGTTGAAATGTATCAAGATTTATTTATTTACGTGACTTTGAATGTTTCTTCAACGGGTTAAATACAAAACAAGCGGGTGAAAGTTACAGTGTAGTGCTAGAGTCAACTACTTTTGTTCGAACTATTCTCTTTCACCTTCCAGGGAACTTACGTCTAAGGAGCTATTTTGTTTACATTTGCCAGCAAAAAGAAATAAAGATAGGAGATAGATGATAATAATTTATGCAAAAATAAGAAGCAAATACAAACACAATATGGAGGATAGGTACGATGTTAATGGTGGCAATGTGTATAGCTGGTCTTGTTCCTAGATAACTATAAGAAGACTGTGCTTACTCATGATTGAGTGAAGGAATCAATTTGGAATAGGTTCGGTTTCAATACAACATATCATGAGAAGCAACGATCTTACATTCCTCAGTATCGATGGCATTTACAGCACTGTTCAATGTAACAACCTTCTTCGATAGAGAATTGAAGTATTCTTTGGCTTCAATGGCTGCTCTTTGTTTGTTAGTTTGCTGCTGGCGTTGTTCTTCTTGAGCCTTGACGGCGTTTTGGAAACGTGTTTGTAGGTCCCATGAAGACATTCTGAGGATATTTCTACTCTCCTTAGTAATGCGCTGGACTTGATTGTGAACGTAGTTGGTCTTGCGCACGTTGTCACGGATCTTGTTGGCAATCTTACGTTCCACGACATATCGCATATCAGATATGATGAAATAAACAGCTCCGGCACCTATACAATCATATACGTACATTAGTACCTTATTTTCCACAAAGAAATATCACAAGAGTGTCTTACCAACTACAACACTAAGCCATCCCCAACGCCTGGGTTGAAGTCCGATGGAGTTGCCCATATCCAGGAAACTGGAGAACACCTTTTGATAGCCGATGTATTTCCCGAGAAGCATTCCTGCTGAGCCGAGGGATAAAGTCATCATGTTGAATTTCTCTCTTAAATCAACCAAGTCGGTAATTTCGACTTGGATGTCCAGCTTCTTGGTAGGACTAGGGACGCAGAATAGTGATTCGATGTCAATGTCAGACTGTGACTGATCTAGGTGCTTGTTTGATCCAAGCTTATCCAATCTTTGAAGGCCAACTGAAGTGCGTTCTTTGGCCTTGATCTCACATTCGGTCACTCTATTCTCGACAAAGTTAACCATAGTATTCTTGACTTGCTGTGCGAACTGCCATACATGTAGGAGTCCCTTCCATTCAACGACTGAGGAGAATTCTTCCAAGGTTTCAATTGCATTGTTAATCTTGGAACGAGAGTGGAGATCAATGTAGCTACAGACATCCTCCAATATTCTGTCAGCATCATTGATAATGCGCTGACTACGGTTGATAATCTCTTCATAGGCAGGCTTGTTTTCCTCCAGACTTTTGGTAGCTTCCGCCAAATCTTCATCAGCCTTTTCTTGGTTATATGATGCTAATAAACTAATGTCGCTGAAGATGTTTTTCAAGAAAAGCTTAGCAGGGGCTAGTTTAGATTTGGCGCGCTTTTCTAAAGCAAATGAGCGCAAGCTTTGCTCCAGTTGAGCAAACTCTTCGGGGGTTTCCTCCGAATTTAAGCAATTACTAGCACTAACAAAGTGGACAAAATCCTCTGCATCCTCGTATGTGCGAGGTGATATTTCTTTGATCTGTTCTAATATCTGACGACGGCATCTGGCTTTATCACGGATATTATCGAACCGGTTGACGACAATGAAAATATACTCCTTCTCGCGGCCAGCACTTCTCAAAAACTCCTCGCCCTAATTTAAATAAATGCATGAGTTTCCACTTACAGATCATCATTTTGTACAAAATGGACACCTACCGATAGGGTAAAGTGGTTTTCTGCGCTGACAACAAACACCACAACATCAATTTCCTCTTGGCGAGCAAATAGAGCCGTGGTTTTAATGGAGTCCCGATTCAAACCAGGTGAGTCAATAAGTGCAATGTCGACTATTCCATTATGAAGCAGACTTTCCTTAGCTTCACGTCTGTCAGTACAATAAACTTTAAGCATTGTGTATACTTCATAATCGTCGAGAACGGTATTCTCGAGGTGCCTTAAGTCAATTTTAGTATATGTAGAGGGATCATTCCTATCATACTTCGAGGCATCGATGATACCGTGAACCTCTTCAACTCCACCATTCATCTCAGCATCTAGGACCTCGCAGAAGAGGGAAGTACAAGGCTGTTGGTCAGCAGGGACGACTTCGCGTTTTAAAAGGGCATTCACAAGGGTACTTTTTCCCGCATTCAAATCACCTGTGACCAGCATTTTAGAGCTAGTATCCGAGATTCTAGCATAAAGCTTGTTCAAGTGGGTCAAGGCATGACCAAAACGCTCGTCTAAGAGTCTGGAGATAGAAGAATCCTCTAGTTTACTAACATCTAGCGAGGTTTGGGTACCAAGTTTGACGTCGAGCTTTAAAACACTAAGAGCCGATTCAGCTCTGTCAGTGATAGTGGTTGGCGCATCAGAAGAAGAATTCGAACGAGTTCTACGAAGTGGTGCGACCGAAGGTTTGCTTCCTTGCTCCCCTCTGTATGTTTGGTTACGTCTTATTGGACGTTTTTGGCCTTCACTAGTAAGCCAAGGGTATTGAATAGTCCGACGATTTTGATTCGTACACCGTAATTCTTCTACCAACCCTTGAGCATTACGAATCAAGCCAAGTAAACGAGTACTTTTATCAGCATATATCTGTTGTTGGGCATATTGATCAAGGGGGTTGGTAAAAGGGGAAGTAGGTGGTGTAGGGGTTTGGCCCAAATGAAGAGTCCTAGGAGTAGGTCTGGTGTTGGCTGCTCTTGAAGTGCTAGGTTGCTCCAAGTCTAAAGCAGCCAAACCAGAGGAGGCTTTACTTTTTGAGGAGTAAGGTAAATACGACATAACGAATAAACTTCGATGAAAGTTTCTCTAAGGAATTAGAAGAAAGCAGTCAGCAAAAGATAAGCGAACTCTTTAGGGTTCTTTTGTAGAGATGGAACGAAGTTAGGGGTATTGAGTAGGGGAGCAACTTATGGAGATTTTTGCATTTCCAAATTCGAATGTCCTGGGACCCTCTTTTTCTCCCCATTCATTCGGATATCCGTTGGTTTTTACTGGAGAGTTACTGATGTTTCGTATTTACAATCCTACGAAGTGATTCGAGCTCAAATTGTAGGTATTTTCTCACTGCTTGGTTACATTAAGAAGTATTCAAAATATGATGCGCAGTTTGAGCACTCAATGGCCAATCAATCTCCGAATTATTAGCGATTATTTTGGTCCCCGATATATTCTCGAAGGAATTGGGCAATAATTCAGATTTCCCCAAGAATAATTCAAATTGGGGAAGAGGCGGTGAATTTACATTCTCTAAAATAGGGAAAACCAGACATACGTTTTATTTCTGATTGCTGAGTAAGACAGCCGCAGATCTTTATATTTAAGCACCTTCTAACTTTAACCCAGTCATTTGACTAGGTGGAACTGGCCGGAATACGTAAAGCCAGTATTAGGAGAGATTTCAAAAGGTAAAGGGTTAGCTAAGCTCAGGGTCAGGGCTAGGAAGAGTAGTAGTTGTGAATCACGTACATAGATTAAATACCTCATCTACTAAACAATGGCTAAGCAATCTCATGGATTTCAATTGTATGGGCAAAAGTACAGGCTTTTATGTTTCCACTTCAAAAGCCTCCACAATACATGCATATATATATATTTATATATCATTACTTATATTTTGCTATTTAGCAAACAAATGCAAAGTGACTAATTCGGTTACTTTAAAGCAGGAATTATCAGCATCACACCCACAACATATGAAAGTAGAGGGGATTTCCTTTCCCATGAATAGATGGAAATATTTTCAGGTAACATTTGGTTCAAAATATTTATATTTCGCATACATTCAAACTCGAATTTAGTAGAACTCTGTTGACAGGGCCAGTTATGCAGAGATTATGGGAAGAATAGCACACTAATAATATGAGTCACTACAATGGGCTCAAAGTAGGAATTACTCAGGCTCTGCCAAGACGTTTCTTGAGTTCCTGAATCATGTCGCTTCTGGAAATAGTTACACCACCGGCATTCTCTTGTTGCTTGGAAGACATGTCCTTGATCTTGACGATTCCTTGCTCTAACTCGTCCTTTCCAATAATAACGGCCCAGGGGATTCTATCACGGTCACAGACACTGAATTGTGCCTGAAGCTTGGGCTTAGCCTTATACATGTATTCTGCCTTAATGCCGTTCTCCCAAAGCTCAGTAGCAATTTGCATACGTTCTTCAAGAAGCCCGTCTCCAACAGCAATTACGTACACTTCACACTCATTAGACTTGATATTCTCCAATTGACTTCTTCTCATGATGATAGAGAAAACACGTTCAACACCAATACTAAGTCCAACACATGGGATGTTACTCTTCTTACCACCACCTGCAAACATACCAACCAGGTTGTCATAACGTCCTCCAGCAGAAACAGATCCGATGCGAGTTTGACTGTCCTCATCACCAGCTTCTTTAGCCTTCTTCTTCATTTCTTGAGTGATCTCAGGAAGGAGACTCTCTTCTACGACAGCCTCGTAAATGACACCAGTATAATAATCTAAACCTCTAGCAAGACTGAGATCGAAGGAAACGTATTCCAAGACCTTGAAGATTTCAAGATATCTCAAAAATGCCTTCATGTCTTCCAATCCAGCCTTGGCACTTGCGTTGGCCATCAATACATCATCTTGTTGCAACTTCTCTAGAAGATCGCGTCCACCCTTAAGTTTAACATATTCTCCAATCTTGTCAGCGACAGCTTCATCAAGACCCTTGTCTTGAGTCATTTCCTTTCTAACGTCAGCCCAAGACATCTTGTCTAACTTATCAACGGCAGATGAAATGGTACGGATCTTATCGGTAGGAACACCGCAAACTTCGAAAAGACCGTCAAGAATCTTCCTGTGATTAACCTTGATGGTGAACTTTCCTACGTCCAAGGCGGAGAGAATCTCAACAACAATACGGATGACCTCAGAATCAGGTACCATTGGCTCGTATGTTCCTGCAATGTCGAAATCGCACTGGTAGAATTCTCTCATTCTGCCCTTAGTCATAGCAGGTTGATCACGACGGTAGACCTTGGCAATATGGTAACGCTTAATGTTTTGGTAGGTAGTACCGTTCATAGCCAAGAAACGGGCAAAAGGAACAGTAAGATCATAACGGAGAGAGCATTTCTCACCACCTTGATCTTCAAGATCGTAAATAAGCTTGCTATCTTCTCCATATTTACCGGTCAAGATTTCCTTTAGCTCAAAGACTGGTGTATCGATAGTGACACCGCCATGGCGCTTGAAAACACTAATGATGGTGGAGAAAATATGCTCACGAATGGCCATTTCCTTGTCATTATAATCTTTAGTACCCTTGGGGGTCTTTAAAGTAAAAGCGTTCCCCTTCTTCTTACTACTACCGGTGCTTTCACCAGTAAGTTCGGCCAATTGTTTTTTCAATCCTAGAAGGACTGAGACCTCGGCATCGACCTCTGCCTTATCTGCCTTGGAAATTTTAAGAGCGCGTACTTTATCCCCGACTTGGGCGATAGACTCTTTGAGGGATTCTACACTAGTCATAACTATACGGTGCTTTGGGCCAAAGTAGCTTCAGCTCCTGCTGTCACCTTCTGGCTTATCAAGTTTTTTTCATTTTTTCCGAGAACCAGATTTTTTTTGATTCAATACAAAATATACCTTCAGATTATGTTGATTACCCATACAAAATTTTTGGCTAAACCTGATAGAACAAATTGAGTAAACGATCCATCGATTTCGTTAGATATCTTTAGTTTGTAATGCTGTCCAAAATCTTATCTATGATAGATAATGAAGGTAAATAAAGCGATTTATTGAAATCTGTACAAAAATTAAAGAAAAACGCCCATAGAGATGAAACCCAAGCTCAAATGGTAGATGAAGCTTACTCACGACCAGTGAGCTCTTTGGTTTCTTGAACAGTAGCCTCGAGATCTTCACTGACATATTTGTCGAAGAGATCTTGCTTTCTTCTTCGGACAAGAAAGGCCTCTACATCCTTTTGAGAAGGCACGTCCACGTGAGCAACGAATTTCACTTTAGAATTATCTACATCGCCTTCGGCTACAGAGATACTCATCGGCTCTCGCGAAAAAGACCCCTCACCACCCTTCCTTTTCTTGCCTTTAGTTTTGCCTTGATCGTATTCTACTAGTATTAGGTCATTGTTTTCTTGCAACTTGGCTCTGACTTGAAACGAAGTAAGCGGTAAGCACAAATTAAAAACACTACAGTACACAGGCATTCTTACGTTCTTTCTCTTGTTCGTCTTCGTATTCCAGCAGAATGCCATCATCTTCGTCACGATAGCCGTAGTAGTCCGCATTGACATTCCTGTACATTTCGTAGCGTGTTTTGGATGCCACCTCAAGAGTCGCTTATTTCACAGCAAATTCGTTTAGGGTGTAGTTTCATTCAATTTGATAGAAGAAATATGACGCTTACCTTCTACTTCGAATAGTTCTTTCACTCCCGGTAATTCTCTCGCTCGACCAAAGTATCTATAAACGTTAAGACCTGTGAGAAGTTGTTGCTTAGGAAACCTTTGCGCGTGTGACTTTACTTGTATCCACGATTCCCTGGTACTGATTTACCCTCATTATCTAATATTCGGGGTGCTATTCTCTATTGAAGAGATGAAAGAAGAGTTTAGTTTAGAAATATAGTATAGCCGAGTAGCTATCTATATTTTACCCTATAATCCGGACCACCTAAATCCTTTATCTGTCTTTCCCAGTGACCTTTCTCACGAATGAGTTTGTTGATCTCATCGTTCATATCTCTAACCTGAAAATCAGAAAGGCCAGCTAGACGAACAGGCCAAAAATTAGTGGGAATAATAAGAACTTGTTCCGGATAACCTTCCGTAAAAAAGATCCTTACAGTTTTGAATTTGAGTAACTTTGCGAGAAATTTCGTTGATGATTTGACGTCTCCATTTCTCTGCTTCAGGTAAACTGCGACACTCCGAAGCAAGATAGGGGCGTCGCTCGTTTTTGTTAAAACCTAGCTCAGCGGCTCTAGCATCGCGGAACCGATGAAGCATGGATCTAGAAAAAGGTTAATCCACTCTTTTAGTAACTCTTGATAAAACCAGACAAAACGAGACCGTGAAATTACTGTGCTTTTTCTTCATTACGTGCCTAGAGAGTGAAGCGATGTAGTTAGACTATGGAATAAAATAGGTAGAATCCTTAAGGAGGTTGAAAATCATACCATCTTTTCAAGTAACAAGTAAGTTCGTTTGTACAGGCAACCGTTGAACGGACACCAAGAATTTACGCGATAATAAAGGAAATTCAAGGGAAATCTTAATCAAATTGGTAAAATTTCCAATGGTTTGAATGATCACAAACGTATATTTCATTGCATAAATTTGATTCATTCATTTTAGTTGGTCTTCCCTCGTAAAATTTCCAAATCATGGGATTCAAATTTGGAAAAAAGATTTTGGTTTTGATTCGTCTAAGAAAAACTTTTGCTTAATTGTGTTTGCCGAAACCCAGACTTTACTGTACCTCGTCTTTAGTTCGAACATGAGTTTCGTAAGCAGAGCATTCCAAGCAATAAATAAGGTTAAATGTGCCGGTTTCAGAGCCAGAGGAATGGAGGAGTTTTTCGAAGGGGGTATGGCTCTTCCTAAAGAACAGCCCAAGACTGGTAGAGTATTGGTTCCTTCCACCTCGATACTTAGGTATCTCTCTCACTATTTTAAACTTGCTTGTCTAGGTCGTGCTTGGAGAGCTGGTGAGCTACGTAATAAGAGCTTCGAAGACTTGCATAAGATTTGGTATGTTGCCCTCAAGGAACGCAATATGTTGGCTAGTCAAAACGAAGAAGCTAGACGTTGGGGTATCACCGAGCAATTCTTTACTAACAAAACAAGAGTTGTCAAGGTTTGTTAAAGTCCCATTACTCTGAAAACTCCTCTCTAGTGTGGTTTCCTGACAAACCTCTTTTGGGACTTAGTGTAAGAAAACCATGGCTAGAATCAAGTCAGTTCTTAACGAACGTCGTATAGAGTGGGAGAAGGCCCAAAAGCTTGTTAAGCAAAACGCCACCGGGGAAGCACCTGTCGTCACTGAAACTGCCGGCCGTAAAAGTTCAAAGAACAGAAACAAGTCCATCAAAAGTCAATAGACATTCCTTTCATTATACATACACACAGTGAGATAATAACAATAAACACATTCATTATGCATATTTGTTATAAAGATTCAATTTTTCTAGTCACGCCTATGAATTATATATACGAGTTTATGGGTTAACTCTACGTTGTCAATTGTAAAACAAAGTTTATGACACTTTAGCAGAGCTGAAGGAAATGTATATTTTTCATTATCAAGTTGTTCAATGTGCTTTTGTGTATTCACGTTGGAAGAGGCATAAATCTATGTAGCCTATCTATAACATGCTGTACTTATAGCCATCGTAATCATCAAGCTAAATGAAGATTCAACTAATAGCCGTGTAATATAAGAATCTAATTTTTCGGGGGACATCCAAATGCTTTTAGGGTCACTAACCACCAGCACTGAAGAAACTAATTTACCAGTTCTGGGTCATCTTCTGGGTCATCTTGTAGGTCATTATCAGCTTTCCTGAATCCATTTCAAAAGTTCCCACCATTACTGATTGTAGGTGGAGATGTGAATTATTGTTTGCTAGCTCTACCCAATTTGAGCATAACTGGTTCACCGTCCTCCTTCCTATCAAGATGGATCGTTTAAGGTGGAATGGCACATGCCATCGCCGAAAGACGAATAACGGTAAGCGATTATCTTGGGTGTGTTACAGTTTACGCTTTCGCTCATCAATGACACATTTCTGTGAAGCTTCAACTAAACCTCAGATTAACCTTCGCACACCTTGTGCCATGCTCTGAGCTCCATATAGTGGGAGAATTTCGTGAAAATTTCGTAAGCTTATGTGCGTTGTTCAGTGGATAATTCTGATCTTCCCGGCAATCTCCGTCACTCATGACAGGATAAGCCGGCTTGAATCAGACTGCTTTATTCAAAAGGAAAGAGATTTCGCATACTTTCATCTGCACGTGTAAATTTACTCACTGGCCACAGAGATTGGCTTGAATCAAGATTCCCACCCTTTAGGGTAAGCGAATTTAGGAGGTGGGTGATTTGTTTGACACTCAGTGAGAGTATTTGGAACAAACCGAATTTTTGCATTCCAAAGTGGATCTTGTTTCATGGGAACATTCTGAAGTCGCATGTGGTTTGGCGTGTTCTGATTGTGTAACGGGTTGTATCATCACTTCATCACTTCATCAACCATCTACTGTCAATATGTCAATTGTGCTGTTTGACAGCAGTTCATATCGGGGGATTTCGGAGAACCCTTATCTCTTATCACTCATATCGTTCACTCCAGAATTACTAGTAACCTGTGCTGTGTGTGCAACACAGATGATCTCTTATGGCTTTGTCTGGTCAAAATGACCATCAGCTGCGCAACAATTCAATAGCCCATAGCAACCGCAGACACAGTCCAACCTTAAAAAAGTAAATCTTGTCAAATCCCGACAAATTCGTAACAAGACAGAATAGAGGCAATCTCGGGGAAACCTGTTGAATATTAATGGTAAGACTAAATCAAGAAGCATTGCCAAACTTTCCCTTAATCTTATGACTGTTCATTAGGTTTTAGTTTAATGTGATGGCGTATTGAGTTTCAATCTATTGTGTGGTTTATTGCCAACATTCGAGACCATCTGCAACCTCATTCTACCTGCCTTTGACTCTTTCCAGAACAGTAGATCCTTTGTCTATTTAATATTTATATGCGTGTTCATATGCGTTGAATCTTAATCATACCCGAGACCGTTTGGAGGCTAGATGACTTAATTAGCGTGGGGGTGGTGTGGGGGCTCAGTGAACATATCCATTACATCGGCTCCTATTCAGCTCCTTCTACAATCCTAGATAATCCGTCATTGAGCTATAGGGGTAAACCTCCGTACCATCAAACTACTCACAGATTACCTTGAGAATCCGCGGATTTCAATGATAATCTCCAGATAATATGGAATTGTGGCGCAAATGATACTAAGAACAACTGTCAAAAAATTGATCGTAAATTTGTTGCACTATTTGATATTAAACGCTATGTAAATGTATATAATGACAAAACAATAGAAGCCGTTTAATAATGACCATCCGAGCGGATATTATGGCTCTGGTGCTGAAAAACGACATGATTAAAATACAATACTATAAAGTGGTGGAAGGGAAAGAAATATCGACATGCAAAGATTGAAGATTCCAAAGAACAACGGATATCATTACATTAGTGAAGAGGAATAAACCATCGGAAGTTTTACAAAAGGGTGGGAGGTGATCAGGATTATAATATAGCGCGCAAAATATGCAAAGACTCTCTAGTAGCTCTTCTGCTTCTTTGGATGAGATTTCTTCGAAAAGGATGTCGAAGAGTATCTGCGCTTACCGGAGGAGCTTTCATCCCCTGGTGTTTCTCCTGAGAATTGGATCATCTCCAGGTCACAGCTTTGCTTTCTGAGTTCCCCATTTGCCTGAGCACTTTCAATCATGGGCTGCAAAATTCTTCTACGCGCATTGATAAACCAGTTACTAATCTGATTCATGGTGAGTTTGGTTTCCATGGCTAAAGAAATTTTCTCATCTTCGGTAGGATATGGATGCTTCACATGCTTCGCCAACCACGATTTCAAAATGGTAGTAACAGCCTTGGGAAGGTTGCCCCTGCGCTTCTTTTGGTTCGGCTTGGGTGATGTGGGAATGGTCTCCGGCCCATTGTCAAAAGAAGATTGGACTTCAGAATATGTTGGTGATGGAGAAAGGGAGGCACTAGAACATGATGAGTCGGAGCTTATGCTTTCCCGATCAGCCTCGTAGCTTTCTGGTTCCGGAATGTAACGATAGCCAGTCCATTCTTTGGCGTTGTGAAAAAGCATCTCTTCAATGCGTTCCTTGTGACTGCCGATGTAGCTGCGATGCTGCTCGTTATGATGTTGATCATTATGAACGATGACAACGGGGCTAAATACTCTGGGCTAATGGTGAAGGTTAGATTCTATGGACTGTTAATGGTAGTAAAAATGAATGCGAACCTTGGGATCAGGGTAGGAAAGGTAAACGGCCATACCAAGTGTCAGTCAATAATACGATGGAGAGATTTGAAGATAGTGTCAATGGTAAAGGCCGAGGGATTGACGCCCCTTTTTATACAATCCTCAGTGGTTGTTGATTGATGCCCATAGTTATTCATCATTAAAATCAGTGTAATGTGTCACAAACATCTAAGGGTGTGTTAAAAAGTATCTACTGGCGAATTTGATAATCATCGCTCAACCGATCAGCCTCACTTACAACGCTTGTGCGTTTGTGAGTGTTTCATGATTCCCTTGCTTCCATGCACTCTGGGTTAGGGCAAAAGGGGTTTCGATAGCTAGACTCGATAGCTAGACTTGGGATTGGTGAGTGGTGCTAGGATGCGATGCCGTTTGAGCTAATATTTCTGCATTCAGGAGGACATGCATTACTCAAGATTGTGTTTCAATCGTGAAAATTCGGGTGCAAGGAACCTGAAAAGCACACAGTGTAACACAGCAAGACTGATCATAGAGATATCAGCAAACAAGTTGATGATAATCTAGTTGGTGATCATAATATTCAGCATCTCTTTGTGGCCAACCAACGGTCACACACACGATTGACCCGAAAGAATCAAATGGTAAGCTACTCCCGGATTTCATTTGTCAGTCACTCAACCGGTTAAACTAGGTCTAGGCTAATGGTTGAGTGGACAACGGTACAGAATAATGAAAGGGACTGCAAGTGAGATACAACAACAACAACAGCAACGCTAACACCTGCCAAGCAACACTGGTAACCTGACTACAACCTGAGCCCAACTGAGAGGGGGGATGGTAGTTAAGCTTCACTCTCAATAAAACTTGGCCAACCAACCTTAAATGAGCCAGAACTAGGGAATTATGAAGCGTGTGACTCCTTTCCTAAAGAGGATACTTGTACTTTCCGTTGATACAACAGATAGTGTCATTCATAAAAGATGTGGAGTGCTGAAACCTTATCTGCGAAACAACCCTTTGTGGCTCTTTATCTAGTGATCTATCCTCACCTGATGAATTCTTTATCGATTTAAATACAACCAAGCTAAACCGGCTAAAAGAGTCTCTACGAAGCTTCTCTTGGTGGCATTGCTGTGTTTCTGAACTAAAATGGAAAGAGATTTCATCTACACCTGTAGTTAAATGGGTGTATATTGACCCAATCTTTTTCGACACTGAGCACGCTGGCTATGGTTGAAGCATTGACAGTTTTCCATTTCGGAGTGACACCTGTCATTACTTCCGCTCTCCGAAAATCTCCGAAATCTTTTTGAATGTGCCTTAAGCCTTTCCCATCACCAGCGTTGATGTTATATCCGTGGGTGCATCTTGTCTGGCCGGCAAATGAGCGTCATTCATCTTACATCTCTAATTGACAGTGCAGCACAAGAAATAGGTGTGCAACAGAAGGGTCTTCAGTGAGCGTGATTATGCGTAGCTAAATGCATATTTCTGATGATCCACCCAACCTATATAACATTCATCTGCGTGCAATACGGATAATCTCTTTTATCTGCCATGCGGCGTGTCCGTATCCTGTCAAAATATTGAGATGGATCGGACGAAAGACTAGTTCATCAATAATGACTCAATCAATTTGAAACGTGAGCAATGTTCCGTAGAATCCTCGGAGGCTTTTGTTACTTCGACATATTTCACTCTAACCCGCGACACATCCACGATGATGGATAAATGACCACGTGTCAGCTGAACCTATGCGATGTTGCAAGTGATGGCTTTCAAATTAGAATGAAGTGATGTGAAGAATAATTATGGTACTGTACTGATGTAATTACCCTTACTACTTAGGTTACAAGCACGTGGATAGTAAGTTTTCCGATTGTACAGAACGAAGTTTGCCAGTGAGCCATCTACATTGAAAGCTCGGAAGTTCCCATGTTAGAGTGATTGGGATGTTTGTTAGGTAGGCCATAATTGACTACTATTCTTTGTGTAGGGAGTTGTCATTTCTAATACTCATGGGTCACGTGATATCTTCAATCTAGACATTATTTAAATCAATGGTTAAGGAGACATTTGAATTAACTTGTTGAGTAAATAGGGGTGAGAAGGGAGTTTGGTCAAAGATACAGTCAAGTGTTCGCGGCGGGTTATACCATCAGCCCCTTATAGCCTCTCCTCTCCCCCTTAAACATGATTTTGAGTCAGGGAGGTAAATACAGGACTGGTTGGTAGAGTATAAATAGATAAAGGCATAGAGTTGTCTACTTCTGAAAGAGTATTTCAAGAGAGCATAGGTATCACTAAACTCAATTATCTTCCATTAGTCAATCAGTCAAAATTCCGACCAACACTCGCAACGATAGAATGACCCCACGTAGAGCCGGGTATTCGATATGTTATAATTGTGGTGCACCTGGGCATCAAGCCAAACAATGCAGCAAAACAGAACCTGTCTGGTAATCATTTAATCTCCTATCTGAATCACTATTCCATTAGTAACCGTGCAAGTATATTAGCTACAATTGTAATGAAACTGGCCACCTTAGTCGTGACTGTGATGAGCCGACTGCTACCAAAAAATGTTATCGCTGCGAGTCGACTGACCACCTGTCGCGAGACTGTCCAGTCACACTTACCGACGGCCCTGAGTGTTACAAGTGCGGTAAATCTGGTCATTATGCCATTGGATGCCCTGAGAATGTCGGAAAATTCAACAAGTCTTGCTTTACCTGTGGTGAGTTTGGACATCGATCCAAGGATTGTACCAACGAGAGCAAATGCTATAGTTGTGGGAAGACTGGGCACATTTCTACTGATTGCTCACAGGTGGGTCAGGTCTGTTATGGATGCGGTGAGAACGGTCACATCAAGAATGACTGTCCTGATAGCATGGCCAAGGTCAACTAAAAATTCACACCCGCTATTAAACCATAATTTATGCCTTGCTTTACTTTGGGAACCCAAGCATTTCATTTCTGTTACTCCTATAAATATGTCCTAAATAAATATCACCTAAATTGAATATTCTGAGTAATATTGATAGATGGGCAATGATTGAATTCCCTAGATATTTGGTGGGCAATTATTGAATTCCCATGACGAATCCCCAATCCATTCAAATTAATTAGAAATATTATTTGCCATGCACTTTGGACACACGAAACTTTAGACGTCAACTTCCTCAAGTATGATCAAGTCGGTACTAATCTTTAACAACCATGGCAAACCTCGCTTGATGAAATTCTACCAACAGATTGTAGGAATCTTATTTTTATTCCACTCCTGTGCCTAATTTGTTTATAAATACCCTTTTCTTTCGAGTAGGATGTTTCTGTTCAGCAAAAGATTCTTGAGGAAATATTTAGCCTGGTCTCCGAAAGATTGGATACTGAATGCAACTTTCTTGAAGGAAGTACACTATTAGGTGGACCCGATACTCGTATTATATATCGAAACTATGCCACTCTGTATTTTGTGTTTGTAGTAGATTCTTCCGAGAGTGAGTTAGGAATCTTAGATTTAATCCAAGTAAGTAGAAGCAAAAGACAACCATCAATCTAGTGTGCTTATCAAGTTCAAATTAGGTGTTTGTTGAAAGTTTGGACCGTTGTTTTGAGAATGTTTGTGAACTTGACTTGGTATTTAGAATATTTTTATTTTTACCAACACTTGGTGAGCTTTTCTAAAAATTGTCTCTTCCTTTCGTAACCTACTACTAGATTTTCCATTGGGAAGAGGTGACTTTCTCTACTAGCATATGTTCTTTCCTTTGCTGTCTCTTATATGGCTTTTTAGATTCATCATATTTTGGCTGAAGTGGTCACTGGCGGAATGGTAGTTTTCAAATTTACATAGCAATACCTTGAATGTAACTTAACACACAACAATTGCAGGTATTAGAAACCGACCTTGATAAGATTACTCTAGCCATTCGTGAAGCAAACAAGCTAAAGAAGTCCAACAACTACACTATGTCTTCCATGAAATTAGACCAACGTAGAAACTTCATTGGAAAATAATGCCGCCTTTTAACTTGTAAGATACATGGCAACTTCTTGTGACAACATACTTTACACCACCACTTCCCTTAGATTTAGAGGATATAGGAAGAATATATTTGTAAATCTTGGTCTTCCATTCTTTCAAATAGGGTTAATCCATCGAACTTTGAATAAATCGCCAGTGGGCAATCTGAGTATGCACTTCATCTATAATGGCCACGTTTATATATTCTTGCATGACGGATAGAGTTACAGAATGAAATCACGTGATTCTCCAGGATTTCAAGATGCACCATTAGGATGAGGAAAAATAGGAGGTTCTCGAAAATTGATGGTTTTGAAATAAAATCAAAAAGCAAATATTACTCAGTATTAAACAAAGGTTTAAAGCTAAACATAAAGCTTTCATATATTTGGGGGATTTTTTTTTACTATATTAGAGTCAAACCGTTCCTTTCTTCTCTCTGCCTGAAGACGAAGAATATATACAAATATACATATACCATATTTTAGGTTATTAGGTAAGACTCTAGACACCACAACAGTTTTACTGCCGTGATTCCTGTTCTTTTCACTCTTGGTCTTCAGACGTCAACACTGAGCCAATAATCTAATCTTAACTATTTTTCGATCGGTAGATAATGTCAGATAAGGAAAACGTCGCCTCAAATGAACCCAACGGGGTTGAGATTCCTCAAGAAACCACTGAAAATAACGTAGATATTACCGATGTCGATGAAGTATAGATCCTTCTTCTCGGTTGTCAATGTTGACAGGCTCTTGCTTAACACAATCCTGATTTTTACTTTTAGGAGCTAGAGGCGATGAAGCAACGCGTCCAAGAAATGGAACAAGAGGCTGCAAAGCTAAGAGAGATGCAAGCTCAGGTTGAGCAGGAGATGAGTATGAATGCTTCTTCTGGTAAGTGAGAGTTTCAGTTTGGATCAAATTTCAAAAAATGCATATACTGATGTCACTTTAGAGGATCAAGAGACTTTGGATTCACGCTCTATCTATGTTGGAAACGTAATTATTTGGTTTACTAGCGTATTGTTGACGTTTCCCTTAGTAACCCACTTATCATGGTATCTAGGTCGATTACGGATCCACTCCTGAAGAATTACAAGCACATTTTCAATCATGTGGCACTATCAACCGTATTACCATCATTTGCGATAAATGGACCGGGCATCCTAAAGGGTACATTCCATTCGCATATCTAGTACCAAAATATCGCCCATTAATTGATACAAAACTAAACGAATTCATTTAGTTACGCCTACATTGAATTTGCCGACACTTCCTCGGTTACCAACGCCATGGTTCTAAACGAATCCCTGTTCCGAGGCCGTTTACTTAAAGTACGCTTTTCTTTTATTTCTTTGACTGGTTTGCAGTATAATGGCATACTCATAATTCATTACCCAGGTCACACCAAAGCGAACCAACATTCCGGGTATGACTCGTGGTAGAGGACGTGGTCGAGGCTTTCGCGGGGGATTCCGAGGCGGCCGTGCTATGCATAGGTTGGTGAATAGAATTTACGTAAGGAATTAATTGACCACTCTAACATCATTTCCATTCTCATCCAATCTAGAGGACGTCGCGGCTACTTCTCACCTTACTAGGTG
Organism: Basidiobolus heterosporus B8920; assembly: GCA_000697455.1. NCBI lineage: Eukaryota > Fungi > Basidiobolomycota > Basidiobolomycetes > Basidiobolales > Basidiobolaceae > Basidiobolus > Basidiobolus heterosporus. The sequence goes on along the minus strand of JNET01029301.1, from coordinate 38,002 downwards.
AATTTAGTGGAGTTTCTCTGGTTACTTTTTGGAGAACATCGGCACTCAAAACTGGCCTTTTTCATTCGATACTTTCCTATATATATACTATTTAAAAATCAGGATGGTTTTCCTATATTTTTGCAACATTTAAAATGCCCCTTAGATCCAATGTATGTTCAATGGTTTGATGTCAAGAAGAGAAAAGACAAAGAAATTAGTAAACAAATTGACACGAAATCATGACTAAACAACAATCGCATCGTTTGTAAATTCTTGTAATAAATCCGTTCATTCAAGAGCTGGTACCTTCTTACGTCAGGCTTGGGTTTCTCTGGGCCACCTCAGCTTGGATTGACTTACGCTACTCAACCCAACGGCTATTGATCAACAATGCTCAATTTCCTTTACTTAGAAATTATTTTAAGCCGGTATGTCTTGTCTTGCCTCATTTGGTACGATTGGTAGGATTTCAAACGGGAAATACCTTTCCAAGTATACTCGTGAAGATTCCCCTATATAGAAGGACCATATAAGGTAAGTCTGCAGTAGAATTACTAGTAAAGGAGCATACGTTTTTAAAAGACTTAAATCACTGTTTATGGCTAATTGACGAGAGATCTAAATTTCTGCATATAAATAACCTGATTGAACTGCCTAGAGTAAGCCATTTCAGTGTATCCTCTAAAGCCAAGGCTCTCTTAATCCCCTTACGTTGTAAATACCTGAACCAATATGAGTATCTTCACCGCTAACTCTCAACACGAAAATTGGCTCTTGTGGATGATGGCCGATTCAGCCTTGCCAACTGGTGGTTTCGTGGCCTCCTCCGGTCTTGAGGCCTCTGTTCAAGCTGGTTATGTTCATAATGAGGAGACACTTTTGAAGTTTATTTCTTCCAGTGTACATAATTACGCATACTCTACTCTTCCTTTCGTTACCAAAGCCTATCAGATTTCAGACTTGGCTGACAATAGCGATGAAGAGAAGGTGGAACAACTCATTCAACTGGATGATTTCTATGAAGCTAGTACATCCAACACTACCACTAAGAGAGCTTCTAAAGCACAAGGAACAGCTATGCTTATGCTTTTAAGTAAGAGTTTTGGTCAACTTTCTAACTCTGTAGTAGGAGTTAAGTTGAAGCACCAAGTTAGATTGGGAAGAATCGGTGGTCATCTTCCCATCTGTTTCGGTATGGCTTGCCAACACTTGAAAGTCAGTCTAAGTAAGTCGCAATTATTCATTTCTCATGGTCGGATTTCAAGTAACATAAATTTCTTTTCTAGATAATACTCAAGAACTTTTCTTGTTCTTGTTTGTACGCGCTATCATCTCTGCTGCTGTGCGTCTTAACCTAGTTGGCCCTTATTCCGCGCAAACCCTCTTGGCCCAATGCCAGAACTTTACCGAAGAAGCCTGGAAGCTTGGTTGTGATATTCAACCAGAAAATGCTGCTCAGTCTTCACCATTATTGGATATTATCCAAGGAACTCATGACCATCTTTACTCTAGAATTTTCAACAGTTAGACAAGTCTTATGTTTTCACTTCTGATCAAAGGCAAGATTTCCATAATTTATTAATTTTCAGCCTCTTTTTTTATTGTAACTTTGTATATGTGATTTCTATCTAAGCGTTAATGTTAATGTTACATTAAAAGTTAAGTAAACTTACGGAACAAATGATTTAGAGGGATTATTTTTATCAATTACTTTGGTAAGTAGATGTACCCATCTTTGTCACAGGAAAACAACCAGAACCAACATTAGATTGTCAGTTCTCCAGTGGGTAGAAATTTTCCTGTCTTGGTCGTTTTGGAAACGGGGATTCCTTGACCATATTAGGGCATTCACTGAATTTCCTGGATTGGGAATATTCTACTTGAAGTAACTTCGCTAACTCGGAATTCCATTGTTTTGTGGGATTCCAAAAGAGGTATTGAAATCAGAGTAATGTACGAAGACGGTTGAACCTCAGTGTCTATCAACCATCAATAAATACGCATCGGTAAAAAAGGGAGTATTCCATAAATGTTAGCTAAGGATTGAGATTGATATCTATGCGAATAAAATGAAGATTAGCTAGGGATTAACTAGAAAAAAAATCAAAATTCATTTATTAAAGTTCTAATAGATCCGGTTGATTGCGAGCCAGGCTGAATTCAAAGCCCCCTTGTCCATTGAATTCAAGTGTATTTTGATGATATGCTTGTAAAGATGTGTTGTGACTGACGGTAATGCATGTGATTCCCAGATCTTGACACTTGCGGAATAACCGGTCTTCAGTCTTTGCGTCCAGAGAACTGGTAGATTCATCAAGAACTATCATAATAAATGTTGATTAAATATTTCTTGAAAGCAGCGAGACATGACACCTACTAGCAAACCGGGGTCTCCAGTAGAATAAACGCGCAAACGATAGACGTTGCTGTTGTCCGGGCGATAGGAGCTTATCCCAATTTTGTCCAAAGTCCTTGTCAAAAGTGATACTCACTTCAAGATCGCTCAGATCCACCTCTTTCAGTAGGTTGCGTATCTCTCCATCGCCGACTGCATTTCAGTGGATATTAGTTGTCAGAAGTTAGGGAGTGATTGAGCAATAAACTTACTCGATACTGATCTGCCATCGGGATGTCCAGGATACACGATTTGGTCTCTCAAAGTTCCAAACGCAAGATAGGGAGTTTGAGGAAGGAATAGCACATCCCGCGCGTTCCTCAGAGGTGGTGTTGATATATGACCTATGGTGACATTAACACACTGAACTACCATTAAATTATCCAAATACAATTACCTTCGTGACATGGCCACAATCCACAGATCATCCTCAACAGTGACGTTTTCCCACATCCATTTGGACCAGTGATGAAGAGATTCTCTCCCTGTTGAATCCGGAAACTCAATCCTGGTAGAACAATCAGTTAGTCGAAGGGTTTTTGTGGTAATGTTAAAAAATGACCTACCCGAGTAAAGATGTTTTCCGGTTGGAGTAACACAGCTAACGTTCTTCAAGATGATCGAACTGGTATCATATCTAATGATGTATGTTAGTGGCCATAGCTTCGTGTTGTGTATAAATGAAAACACTAACTCTGGTGCTTCAGAATAAGGGTATTCAATATTTTTGTTTTCAATGTCGTTATCGATATCACTCATCGCTTCAAACATTTGACCAATACGAGCAGTATAACCGGCAAGATCTGTGAATCTCTTTGCTTGTTGTACTACAACACTGAATTTGTAGTTAAGGTACATGATCAAAAAGGAGTTCTAAGCAATATAATAGATCAGAAGAAACTCGTCACATCCACACAGGAACCCACTGTACCTTGCTAATCAATGCACTCAAATCGGCATTTTCCACAGAATCATATTTGTGAGTGATAAAGATGGGTATAGCAATTACAATATAGCTTAGGATAGATCCAAAATAGGAGTAAAATTGTGTGCCGACTAGAAAAGATTCGAGTTAGAGACATGGCTGTATCCACCGCAAACGACTGCAATCGAAGCTTACTATCCAAGAAAAATTGTCTCCTAACAATCTTGAGTTGGCAGCGTATCAAGTCTGAGAGTGACTGGTCCAGCTTTTTTTTCTCCTCCCTCTCGCCCCCATAAAAAGCAATTGACTCAGCCATGCTTCTTGTACGGACATGCATATATCTAAGGAGAGGGTTAAGTCTATCAAGTATTTTGGTACAGGATGAAATTTGATGTACCTGTAGTTTCCTTCATAGTTTTCTTTCAAATAGATGAACTTGACAATTGGATCAAGCAGGAGCTTGCTCGCTATAGAGCTTACTATGAAGTAAAGGTATACACAAAGCGGACCCACAAACCCACATATCGCCCAACTCTTGTAAGTATAATAGATGATCATGAATGGTGTGATAATAATCTTTTCCAATATTTCGCCAAGTTCGAAAGCAAATTTGTCCACATCTTGAGTAATCCGTTGATCTCTATAAATGTATTAGTCATACGTACTTTAGATACAACGCATCGGTGGTGTACTTACGGGTTGTCGATGAGCTCGTGGCTGATTAGTTCGTAAAATATAGATGGTTGAATGTATGCACTCTGCAAAGTTTTCGATAGAATTTGGCGCACTTTCACTTGGAAACAACTGCCGATAAATATTACCGCACTTTTCCCCTAACCATTTGCAAGCAAAGTGTTTGTTTTTAGTTGTCCACATCACAGCTATATAGTTACCAAAGTATCTACTTACCAATGAAGCAAAACTCAACAACATCCCCGAATATGTCAACAAAACCAGAAAGCCATTATAATCACGTTTGCCGAGTTTTTCATAATAATGGCTAGTAAGAGTACCCACAAAATAAACTACTACTTCGTCAAGTGCACTAATGACCAGTAAACCGATGAATAGACTGGTGGTAACGTTTGGGCGAGGGAAGGTAAAGATAATTCGTAATATTTTCCTTAAGCGTCTAAAAAACAACTTGTTGACTTTTGGTTTATGTTCCTTCATGTCGTCCTCAAGTTTGTTGTTGTCAGATGTTTGTCTAGAACTTATTGCAGTAGTGAGTATAGATGTTTGAGCTTTTCTACGAAGTATGACTTTTCAAGCGTGGGGTTACTTACTTAGACTGACTTTGTTGATACTCGTGGTTTTCGTCGATATCCATACTTTCAAAACCTATGGTTGTTGAGCTCTGCAAAGCCTGATATGCACCAACCATGTTTGTTTGCGACTGCTATCTATTAAACTGAAGAAGCAGGGGAATGCTATACAAGCAGGTTTTATCAGAGTTAATAAGTTAAAATATACACTTGGTGGAACTGGCTTGAAAATGAAAAAGGTTTCTCTATATCGAATTCTATAGGAAAGGAGGATTCGCTCTAGGTAGTGAATATCCATCTATACATATATATACATAACCACAACTTCGCATTCAACAATAGGTGGAAGAATTCAAATTATTCCACTTTATCTTACACACATGGAAAATATTAAGATTCCACAAAATTCCATTAGGGAATAGACTACTATGGGGTCAATACACGAACCCTATGTGGATTGCAGAAGGCTTCCTGTAGAAATGGGGGCAGTTAACGATTGGAAATGTTTGTGAAATAAAACTTCCATCGGTACATTTTATTGTGCTTATGAAAGAACATGGAGGTCATCAAAAGTATAGATTATACAACGAGCTCTAGTTTAGCAGACGGTACCAGAACTGGAGGCAATTCTGGGCCAGAGGTCAGCGCACTCCTTACCGACGGGACCGGTGATAGCTGAGCCCTTCATTTCACCCTTAGGATTAACAATGACACCAGCGTTGTCTTCGAAGTAAAGGAAGACACCATCGCGTCTACGCCAGGCCTTACGTTGACGGATGACAACGGCAGGCATAACCTTCTTACGGAGATCGGGCTTACCCTTCTTGACAGTGGCCATGACCATGTCTCCGACACCAGCGGCAGGGAGACGGTTCAATCTACCCTTGATACCAGTGACGGCAATGATGTAAAGGTTCTTGGCTCCAGAGTTATCGGCGCAGTTGATAACGGCACCAACTGGGAGACCGAGAGACATACGGAATTTGTTACCAGAAGCTCCTCCGCGTCCTTTGAATGAAGACTAGTTAGTATGTTGTAAACAAAAATCTATTCACGTATCGATTCATCCATCAACGAATGAAGTCACGATACAGATAAAACACTAAGTTGGCACATACCGCGCTTAGACATATTGATACGGTAAGTGGTGGAAAAAGAAGGAAGCTATCACACTATGGCCGTCATTTTGTTCTTGAGTGGATCCAGTTCTCAAAAATTTCTGTTTGTCACGGGATCACAATTTTTTTCTTCTAGACTGCAATGGGTCTCCATTGAATCTATAATTCAATCACAATTTAATCGCAATTTAATCGCAATTTAATCATAATCTATTCACAACATTCCCTTACTGCATTCATCGCTGTTCAATCAATCTGGGCACGTGATGAAAATACTACAATTTTCGCAGTACATAGTAATAGATGTTATTATCAGTCCGTTACTCTTTATAATATCATTAATTTCTGTCAAAAGTTGAAGGATTTTTCATGTTTTATTGTAGACTGATGATATCTATTGCATGCAGCTTGTTGATTAAAGGATGTGAAGAGCGTGTTTATAAAATCATATTGATAGGATTTTCCATGTAGAACTTGAACTTGTTCAAGAAATCACCAGCAATAGTTGCATCTACAACACGGTCATCAATGCTGAGATTGACAGTCATGACTTGTCTAGTCTTCAAGCTACCGTTGACTGGGGCATTGTAAGAGAATTTGGATTCGCCCGAGAGATAATCGAACACATCAGGTTCGACAATTTCCTTGGTTGTAGGTTCCGATTCACATGGTACTATGGGATTTTCATCTTCAATTACCTCAATCTTGGTGCCGCCAACGGCCATGATACAGGCCTGGGGAGGATTAATGATAGCAGAGAATTGTCCGATGCCAAACATACCAAGGTTAGAAATGCTAAATGAGCCCCCTTGATATTCATCAGGCATCAACTTCCCAGTACGTGCTTTAGCCGCCAATTCCTTTACAGTTTTTGAAATGTCGGTCAAACCACGTTGATCCGCATTCTTAACAATGGGTGTAATAAGACCAGTAGGAGTGGCAACAGCAATAGAAATGTCAATCGAATCAATGCTCTCTCCGGCTTCCTTGGCTGAGTTGTAGCGAACATTAAGTTCGGGGACATCTCTCAATGCAAGAGAAGTTGCGCGAACAATAAAATCGTTCACGGAAACGCTAATTTGATTGTTCTCCTTGAGCGTACGTCTGAGTTTGTTGATTTCATCGACAACAATTTCTCTTGCGACATATGAGTGGGGAACAGTAGATTTAGATTCAGAAAGACGAGATGCGATAATTCGGCGCATAGTGGTGACTGGGATATCTTCATAAGCGGCGGATGAACTGGGTGTAGGTGCTTGGGGAGCCTTGGTAGGAGCCACAGAAGGCTTTGACTCTACTTGAGGCACGCCACCCTTGATTAGGCCGAGGTAGCTCAAAACGTCACCTTTAAGAATGCGACCTTTTGGACCGGTAGCGGGAACTTGATTAATATCGTCGATCTTATTGTTGCGAACTAGATGAGCAACAGCAGGGCTGAGATAGTTGTTACGATCAGTAGAAGAAGCGATTGGAGTACTGGCTGGAGCTGAATTTATATATTAAAGATATTAAACTCAAAGTTTGCCATATCCAATGAAAGTTTAGTTAGGTTTACCTTCGCCTTGGACTACAGGTTGCTCGGAGGCAGGTGCAGGTGCAGAGACTTCGGAAGGAATCTCGATACTATTGAGGTCATCACCTTCTTCAGCCAGGAGACCAATCAAGGAGTTCACGGCAACACCCCTTGTACCAGTAGGAACCTAAACAACCACCTGGAGTCAGTTTGGTTTTCAAAAAAGCTATAGCTGCAACACGTACGAGAATCTTAGCCAAAACGCCATCATCTTGAGCTTCGATTTCCATTTGGGCTTTGTCAGTTTCTATTTCAAGAATAATATCTCCAGCTTCTAATTTATCGCCTGTAAGTTGGGATAGCAAGACATGTAAATACAACGAGATACAAGAAGAAAGAGGAAAGCAATGTAGACAGACCTTCATTCTTCTTCCAACTTGTAATAGTACCCTCAGTCATTGTAGGTGAAAGAGCAGGCATGAGCAACTTCGAAACAGCATTGCTAATGGAAGAATTATGGAAACCTGCCGCAAAGAATAATTCGAAAAAAGATAAACAAAAGCTCTCGAGAAAATAGTAAATCTCTCGATTACGAAACACGTACTGCGTCTAAGAGCATTTCTGGGTACCTCAGAGGTCAAAGAGCGAAAAACACCAGAACGAATACTGAACATAGTGGGAAAATAACAAGAAAAGCACGACTTGTTCAGGTCAAAGGGATTTTTTATTTCGAACAGATTCCTGTAAAGGTGGCCTACTTGATAATCAATATGGTTGGTTGCACTATATCTGAGATGTTGTCGTGCCTGGCGTACCCCACATCAACCACTGCTTTGATCGTATTTTTTTACCCAGTTGTAGTTGAGTCTTAAGCCTTAGAAAATCAAACCAAAAATGGAAATAAAATGGCAAAGAAATACTTGATAACCGAAAGAATACCCACTGAGCCACAATTGAGTCAGTATTTCAAATCATTCTCAATGATTATCTGCTTTCTTAAGGCCGAGCTGTCCCGAAAGTATTTGTGGCTTGAGGGGGTGTTCGGATCTTGGGATATTATTCAGTATAAGGGGATGTATAAGGGGATGGCTAGGGTTAGGGTTGTTGTGAAAATGAACAATCATTGTATGCTAACACTGCAAACTTATTTGGATGTTTAAACCGATATTCTAGATCAATGACTAGGGTTAGCTAACTATTTTTGTTGAATCTGCCTTCCATGATGTGCGGTTGTGAGAGAACCTGATTGATGAGCTAGTTCAAGCTCAGGGTCAGACTAGAATAAGCTGGAGCGGAGTCGATAAACGTGATTGCGTTGTACCAATTAGTGTCAAACACCGTATCGAAGGAAATAAACTCCAATCACCTCAATGTTTAATATTGCACCACTACAAAGGCAGTCCCTCCTGAGTTGACCTCTTGATATTTGCTGGTGAGATTGAAACTTACCTTAATGAGCCAAACGTGAGCTGACTTGATTCAAATCAAGCTCTTAGGGAGGGCAACATCAAGTCCCTGAATAGGTTAATAGCTATACATTTTACCCAGACTCTACTATAACCTTTCACTTAGCCTCCACTCAACTGCTTTTCGTAAGAATGGACTTGGAGTCCAACGCCGCCGGAATCATAGAATGGGTGCTTACCTGTATTAACTGAAGAGTCCTTATTTGTTTGTCTTACAGGTTGACTTTTTTAGGTCAATACGTTCGGTTCTATCACTCGCAAAGCTGAAACAATTTCTGATTTCTCTGATGGGATTCTGTTGTGGGAGGTGCTTGCTGAAATGTGAGTCTCTTTTTAATTGAGGTTTCATCTTTTGATAAGAAGTTAATGTTTTATAAAACTGATAGTGACCCCCAATGGTTTAAACTCATCCGCTCTGCTGACGTTGGAGATAATTGGGTTTTGAAATTCAATAATCTTAAAAAACTTTACAAATTAATTACTCGATACTATGAAGAAATCCTCGGTCACTCCTCTGATTTATTAGATGCTCCTAATCTTACTTCCATCGCAAAAGATGGGGAGATAAATGAAACCTTGAAGCTGGCTTCACTGATAGTTGCTTTGGCAGTTCAATGCGAAAGCAATGCTATTTACATTGAAAAAATTCAATCTCTGACTCAAGAAGCACAGCATGCTTTGATGTTAGCTATTGAACAGGTAGCTCTCATCACTCATACTTACTACTACCAAAGATATAGTATCTAAATTTGCGCCCTCTAGGTGATGAGCAGACTCGGCGATGAACAAGAAGTTGAAAAGAATGAGAATCCTCAGCTTATAGCGTAAGTTATGTGTATGTGATGCTTGCAAGATTTTATATTAATGTACTCGAACGTAGAGATCAACAGATCCTTGAATTAGAGGCTGATCGAGCCCGTGTGATAAATGAACACGAGGAGCTTAAGCACAATTATAATGAGTTAGTGGAGGACCACAAACAGCTCGAGTACAAGATTGTCGGTATTTACACAAGAAACTCAAGAATTCACCGTTTATTAATGCTGGGACATTAGGAGGATTTGACTACAGAGAAAAATGATCTCACGAGCAGACTTAGAGACCTTGAGCAAGTGGCTGCAAGAGCCGATCAGACTGGTAAAGCAGATTTCCTGATGAGAACCGAAATAGACAACCTGAAGCAAGACTTGTAAGAACTTGTGCTTATAATTTATTTTGATACAGTTCATGGAGATAACTTTTCTAATTTAGGGAACGAGCTGAAACCCAACGTCATGAAGCTGAGATGCTCTCTAGCCAACAGGAAACTCTAATTAACGATCTCAACCGCAAGGTTAAACTTTCATTTTATGTTCTACATCGATGTTTCGTTAACTAACCTCCCAGCTAGCTTGAAGATATTTCGAAAAAAGCCGACGAAGCGACAAAACTGAAGGATCAGCTGCAAGAATATAAACATGCTGCCGAGAAACTACAAAAAACTGAAAACGTAATTGAAAAGTATAAGAAGAAACTAGAAGAAAGCACAGATCTTCGTAAACAAGTTAAGGTATTACACACGACAAAATAGCGGTAGAAGTATCGGTTTTTGAGTAACGTTTCTTTTAGACTTTGGAAGATCAAAATAAGCAGCTGGTCGAGAGAAATCATTATATTGAGGAAGAATATCGTAAAGTTAGCCAGTTTAAGGCCTTGATGGACTCTTATAAGGATCAAATCGCCAACTTGGAAAGCAAAAATAACCTTCTGGTTATCGAGAAAAACAAGTTGGAGTTTGAATTTGGAAAGCTCAAAGAGCAGTACGATATGCTCGAATTGGAACGTAATAGTGACAATGAGCAACTGCAAGTACTAGAAGATCGCCTTCGCGAATTGGAACTCGGTGGTATGCGATAGACTACCTTCAACCGTGTGCTTAGTTTTAACTTTTGCTCCTCTAGGTGGAGGACTTGGTCTTGAGCTTAATAGGGCCCATAACGGAGATGGTGATTCTGAGGTTCCTAGTCAAGGCCTCAGTGAGGCATTAGCAGAGTCTAGTGCAACAGAACTGTATGTATTTGTGTTGAGTTCCTCCGAGCTAATCTGTTTAGAGTATTGATTGATGAACGTTATTATACAGAAAACTTAAAGTAATGCGTCTGGAGCGTGAAGTGCAAGCCATGCACCAAACTAGAAACGATCCTGGTAATGCGCAGCAAATCATTTTATTGGAGAATCTGCTAGAAGACTCGAACAGAATGAAAGCTAAGTTCGAGCAAGTACGATGTGAAATTACAGTTTTCTTATCGATAGAGCCGTATACTGAATTTTCAATCTTAGGATTATCTCAAAGCACACCAGCAGAACCTTATTCTCGAGAATGAGGTGGATCTCTTGAGGGCGGCTGCCTCTGGTGAAGACCCTGACCGGTATTGTGTAATTCAGAAAGTTTTTGTAGCAACTGACCTCTAATACAATCGCGAACGCAGTGCTGCAAGCGATTTTGCACTTACCCTGAGAATGAAGTTGAACGATTCCGAGAAGGAACTCTCTGAAACCAAAGAGAAGTTAGCTGCAGCAGAAGCCAAACTTGCAAGTATTGAGAAGGAACTTGTGATTTGTAAATCCGATTGTATCCTTTAAGCTTTGAACCTGTTTCCTCGAAAGGAAACTTCATCCCAACCCCAACCCTAACCTTCTCCTCGCTTATTGTCTTTGATCGTTTTTTCAACAGTGAATTTAGTTGGAAAAGACAAATTGGACGCTCTAGCGGCCATACGTGAAGAAGCTGGAGCTGAGATCAACAAGCTCCAAAAGGAATATGATGGATTGGTTATACGAAACCGCGAGCTTGATGTAGAAAACAAAAAACAAATGCTCCAAATCAATGAGCTCTTAATTGAAAAAGATTCGGTTCAAACACAGAACATTCAAAGTAAAGACATTTTACTTGAGAAAGAACGGATCAACAGGTATTTTCGAAATGTGAGAAGTTCCAGAGTTGTCGTACTTACCTATTACCTAAATTTTAAGTGAGCTTAAGGTTACGTTGGCTGCCTTGGAGAGTAAAAACAAAAATGGTGACGCGGAACCTCTGAAAAATCAATTGCTCACGGAATCCCAGAAGAATTTGAAGCTTCTCGAGGAGATTGACAAAAAGAACAACGATATCAATATGTTCTTGGCGAAGCTGAAAAAGGCCAAAGAGGTAACGTTAATCATGAATTGTGTTGGCCCGTTCGTTTACTTATTCTGATGCTGTGCAGTATATCCGTCATCAAGATTACAAGATGAAAATGCTTAAAGAAAAGGCCGAAACTGTTCCCAAGGTATTTCGATCCACTTTTACAGTTTGAGACCCTTGCTTAACTGAGTCTATTTTCAAGATGAATTATGAAGAAGCCTTGACCTCTCTTCAAGCAGAGCTTACTAATCGTGATAAGGAAGTAGGCAGATTGAAGGTATAAGTATTGCCGCGTATTATCTTTACGAAATCGGGTATTAATGAAATATCATGAATTTAGGCGTTAGTTAATGAAACTCGAGTGCAGGCTAAGAGAGAACAGCAACTAATTATATCAGCTTGGTACGACCTAGCGAGACGTGTTCAAAGAGACGTAGCGGCGCCGCAGAGAAATGGGCCTTCTTCGTGGCTTGGGCAACAGAGGCGCACATTGGATATACCTTTGAAAAGACGCTAGTAACTTGGCTCGTATATCTACTCACCATTTACCCACCCTTGCTCCTGATTAGTTATAGTTGAATTTATACCTCTGTAGCATAATAACCTCATTGAAGTTCTTCGAATCTTATTTAATCCAATCCAACACAACCAATCATAATCTTCAATTTTACACTCGTACCTGGTTGACTTGAAGTGTTTATCTGTCTGTATGCTCAATAGGATAGATTCCTCAAATGAAACAGTTGATGTGTATAAAAGATATTCAACGGATATCCAATGAAAGGGTAGAGATGCGTTGGAATGAGATATGCTGATGATTGGGGATGGGATGGGATGAATGCTGAATATCAATGAGTATTTATAACTTGAAGCATCTCTTCCACGGAGATCAGTTTCTCTCTAGGTTTACCACGAGTAGCTCCCAAGTCGAACTCAACTTGCTCGATGCTTTTCCAATCTTGGTAGGAAACAACACGAACATTTCTTTCTTTTAAGATGTTGGGTATGTCGCGAGCTGATTTAGTAGGTTCGAGCAAAGGCTTTCCATTGTTGATGTCCGCAGCTATCGCACCTGCCGTCTCAAAAGCATCTTGCATGGTAGAAACAATTACCCCAGAAGGCCCTCTCTTCAACCAGCCGGAGGTATACATCCCAGCCAATAGTTGTTCCCCGTCGATTATCCTACCACATACATTTGGAACTACACCTCGTTTAACGTCGAACGGAACCCCCTCGATGGGTGTACTCTTGTATCCGATGCTTCTGAACACCAAACCTGTTTCTATATCTTCGTAGGATCCTGTGCCCAGAGCAACCTGTGCATCAGTCGGACCTTCTAACGTGTTAATTTCCATTCTGACAGCCTTGACTCGGTTATCCTCTGAAATGATCTCGACTGGACTTCTTAGGAACTTTAGTGACCAGAACTTTTCAGCATTCTTGATAGTATTGGGAGCGATCTCTTTCTCGAGAACTCCTAAAAGTCGCTTTAACGCACGATTTTTCGATAATAAAGTTTGTCCATGAGCAAGCTGATCTTTCAATAGATTTTCATCAATTTCCAGTTTTGTTGCAGGTAGCGCAAACATCTCGCGTAACTCTTTAGTAGTGAAGGACACCTATGTGGTTAATTCAATACCCTTGTTAGTGCCAAGTTCTTTGCGATGACAAGTGATGCTTGCATACCTGAAGTGGTCCTCTTCTTCCTACGACATGAACGCGTCTAATTTTACTTTTAGACAACGCTTCTAAGGCATGCTCTGTAATATCGGTTTTTCTGAGTTCATCGATGGGACTAAGTAAAACTCTAGCTACATCCAAAGCAACGTTTCCTTGGCCAATAACCATAGCGGTGTCGGTAGAGGTTAAGTCAAGCTCAATTTCACGATGGTCGGGGTGTCCATTATACCAACCGACAAAAGCACGAGCCGAATGAACTCCACTCACATTTTCATTCTTAATGTTGAGAACTCTATCTTCACTTGCTCCATAAGAAAGTACAACGCCATCATATGCATCTTTAAGTTCGCCTACGGAAATATCCTTACCGACCGTTACGTTGCCGAAAAAGCGAAAATCGGGGGATTGAGCCACTTCGTCAAAACGATTCATCACCAACTATTGACATAGGTATTTCGAAAAAAGTGAATTGCTGTAAATAAACGAATGAAATGAACAGGAAATCCCGCAGTTGCTGGACAATTTGGGCTTACCTTGACTTCAGGGTGGTCAGGAGCAACACCAAAACGAACCAAGCCATGGGGAACAGGAAGAGCTTCAAACATGTCAACTTTCGTTCCAGGAAGTAATTGCATAACCTTGGCGGCTGTGTAGAAACCACCTGGTCCACTGCCAACAATAGCAAGTGAAGGTGTTTTAGAAGCCTGAGTAACAAGAGTTCTAAACATCACTAATTTGAAAAAAGTTCGAGTAACGAACCACCTTAGATGCAGGAGTATTTATATTTAGTCACCCTTCTCTCGAGCAATATAGCACACAGCAGTCGAATCATGGTTTTGAGCCAATAAATCCTTGTGATTTTCTTTCTGTGCTACAAAATCCAGATCAATTTATATGCTCCATAAACGATTTTCCTGTACCCTACCTCCTACTTGATTAAGAAACTCCGTAGTAAACTGAAATCACAAGGCGCAACTATTACTAATATAAATATGGTGAATACTAGGTAGATGATTCAAAATGAAATTATAGGTTAATAATAACGATTTCAATCAAGTTCGACAGGTATCTCCCTTTCTACTTTTTGTTATGTCCAAATTTCAACTTAAGGGTAAGGGAAGTCAAACAAGTACTACCAACCCGGCACCTGGGAAGTTCAGTTTCTCTTTAAAGCCCAAAAATAAACCAAAACCCAAACCAACAGAGATAATAAAAAAAAGCGCGTTTGGTGAAGAAAGTAGTAAACGTGAAAGAGAAGAGGAAAACGAAATCGAATATGTAACCGGCCTCGAAGAAAATGAAATTACAAGGTTAGTTGGATAAAAAGGAACATCTTGAAAAATATCACTATCTCTAATTCTCTCTCCTTTTGAGCTAGTCTAAATCCCAAGAATACTGGACCTTTAGTCATTCCAAGCTTGAAGAATGACGATTTTAGGCGGAGTAGGAAAAAGGCTCACTATGTTCCAGAAAAAGAGCCAACCAATACTGATGCTGTGGAGGCTACGATCTTGAACAATAAACCGCTCACTTACGGTCTACAGATTCAAACGAAAACCGTAAAAGAGGATACCAAAACTGAATCCACTACAAACGCTGCCGATCAAAGCACCTCAAAAGAGGTTGTAGAAACTAAGTCCACAATCACTGAGGAAACAGTTACTATAACAGTTAATTCCGAAGAAGATTTAACTAATCAGGCTATTAAAGAACTAACCAAAGGTAAGTAATACTGGGTGATTTAACTCGAGACTGATCTAACGGTTGGCTAATTCCGTGTATTTAGGAGCTTCTTCGGAAGATGAAGCCAGTTCTTTACAAAAGAAAGTGTTGCCAGCAGTAGGATCTAACGAAATCTTAACTGAAGGAGAACTATTTAAACAAGACGTGGAGTCTAGGCCTAGAGAGGTAAAGTTGATATACCTAAAGTAATCGTATTTATTTTCAAATCTGTTATTAATTGCTAATGTATTCTCACCTCTAGTGCACACTTGAAGAATACGAGGAAGTTCCAGTAGAAGAATTTGGAGCCGCTTTGCTTCGTGGGATGGGCTGGAAAGACGGCCAGGGAATCGGCAAATCACGAAAAAATGGGTACATAAAATCAACTCAACTACAAACAACAGTATAACCTTAAGTCTAACCAAAATCACCCTAGATTGTTGAAACCAGTTGACTTTGCAGCTCGACCGAATTTGCTTGGCTTAGGTGCTCGTCCAAAACCTCCAGGTCTGGATGATCCAAAGAAGTCACGTCGCAGGGTAACTTTCAACTCGTAACTACTTTACGAGAGCAACACTAACTGTATACATTCTATTAGCCATAGACCTACCATTCGGCCGACTAGCTAGAATAACTATCTGTTTGTATATATATTTGTCTACCAAGATAAATACAAGACTGTGGCTCAACTCTCATTGATATGATTAATATATTTTAACTTCCACATCGGAACATACGAATCGGTGTTACACTTTGATTACAGAAAGCATTTCTATGGAATACGACTCAAAAATAGTAGACCTGATGTGAGTTTTTGTTGAGACACAATAATGTTACATAGATGATTGCGAGTGGACTAAACTTGATTATTCTCGGGGATTATTGAGTTGGAGATGTCGAGTAATGCTTCGATAGATGGTTGTAGCTGTCCTTGATTAGCTTGCAGTATTAGTTCGCATATGTCTGCTTCAATGTTAGGAAACATGTCTTTGAGCGTAGAGAGTGCTTGATTATATTCTTGGAATTGTTGTTCTTGCATCATGGCGTCATGTTGTCTTTGTATTTGGCTTCGAGCACCTGGATATGCTGAGTTGGCGGGAGGATTAGGGTGTAGTTGAGTTCTGTGGTTTCCAGTGTTGGTGGATTGCTTATGAGTTTGCTCATATTCATCATCAAAATCTGACCCAATGTCTGAGCCAACAGATTCTCTAGTTTGCGGATGAAGATAGTTCTGTTCTGACTGACTAGGGCGGAGTGTGCAATCAGCACTGTGAGATCTAGCCATAGGTTCAGAGGAAGTTTGCTTACGTGCAATCTCCTCAACTGCTTTGTCGATATTTCTAATAAATACTCATTAACATCCAACTCAGTGACGGAAATCGGTCTCTCGCTTACTTGTTGAATTCATCTTCGGAAATAGATAACTGCTTATAGTCCATATTCTCAATGAAAGAGATTGCTCCCATCTAATCATAAAGTACTATTAGGGAAGAATGATCCGAAATGGGACTGAACGGCCAGAAACCACTTACCAAGTTTGTTAAATAGTATTCCGACTCTGCGTGGAGCTTCTCTGGCCGTCTGAATCGCGATATATACCTAGGTTAAGTCAGTGTTAGTTCCGACAGAACTAAAGGCACGATGCTGCTACTCACTGGACATTGGACACAAGTCGTTCTGGATTAGTGCGTAACACCACAAAGATGAGGATTGGAAGAAATTTATCTGCGCCTGCTTCAGCATCAACATGCTTCAAAAAACGTGAATTGGCGTTAAGGATAGATTTTTTGACGACAAAAGATAACTGTATACGTGGAGAGAGTGAAAAGGATATCAAAGATCACAATGCAGCAATTCAAGATGCAAATGAGCTTGTCACGAGGTGCTTTGTATGTGTTTATCTTCGCGAGTTCTTAGAGAAATGTGGTTTAGAATGTCGCAAAAGAACAATGTTTGGAGGAAATAAACGTACCGGCCTGAGCAAAACCCAGAAAGGATTCGTTGTGTTGATTAACAGGAATATCCAAATGCTCTTCTTTTATCCAGCGATACAATTGGATTTTCTGGTTGAGGATATCGTCCTTCTCCATATCATCGGCAGTTAGTGGGCAAAAGGTGCTGATAATTGCACAACATTGAAGCGGCAGTAAGTAAAAGTTTGCAGTGACGATGAGTACAATTGAATATATACTATTTGTAGAGCTTATTCATGATTAATTTTTCCATTCCTTCCAGAGCATTTTCAAAATCAGCCTCTGAACATCTGCTCCAGACCTCACAGTTACGCATGTCATAAGCAATATCCTACAAGAAATGGAGATTTAACGGGACATCCTCATTTGGTAAGAAGAACACGCTTACGTTTAAGAAGCCATGAATTGCTTGAATTTGCTCGTTAACGGTGTACGGCTTACGTTGAAACCCACTCAAAAATCTATCGAAATATCAGTATTCTGTCACAGTTGGACCAAAGAGAATAGTAATAACCTTTTTAAACTGCGTGCAACAGGTACAGCACTTCTATGCCGAATCTGATCCAAAAAATGATGATACTCAAATTGATCAGTTTTTTGGGTACTCTCTTGGCTTTCTGGTGTGTTGGGTGCCTTCTCGCTCTTAATATTGGTGGTTGAACTAGGAGTACCGCCAAAGGAGATTGACTTTTGCAGACTTTCCCCACGGATTCTTTTTTTGGAAGCATTCGACTTACTTTTTGCTTTGCTTCCTTGCTCTTGAGACAATTCCTCAGGTACATCGCTCTCTAGCTCGTTCGAACTAGTCTGAATCGTTGGCTGTTCTGGTGAGGTGAGATGTTGAGAACAAAGCATTATTTAAAACAAGTAGAAAAAGGGTTGTTACTGCTTGAGATGTTATTGAGTGGGTCAAATTCTGCTACTAGGTCGTTTCTCACTTTCTGATTAGAGCCAGATGAGGTAGGTTTTTGCTGACCAAAATCTTCAGGAATGTCAGGAAAGACACTGGAGGAATCTATACATATTTTAGGCGTCACCGGTTGACTATTCCTGAGAAAGGTAGAGAATAAATGTCGGTTTCTTTAAATAGGAGGTGAACGTACTAACTGATTAAGGGCTTCACAGACCCTATCGGAGTCATCGGTCCCTTTTGAAGTTTCGACCTCTTGGGATGTGTCCAAGTGAAGCTTTTCTTCCAATTCAGCTGCTACGCCGTTATCCTCAAGGTTCTCTGGTTGTATACTTGAAGTCATACTATTGTCTATTAAAACACCTGAACATAGAGTTGTATCTAATAAAAAATGAGGTCTGACTGATAAATCGGATAATATAGAAATAGAACTACCAGTGCGATTCTATCTAATCTTGATCAAAATGCTGACGAACTTTCAGTTTGTGACAGTTTTCATGGATAAATGCAATTGTGGACGTAGTTGGCTGTTGTTGACCAATGTCCCGTTTAAATTTGACATCTACCTAACCATTTAGTGATCTATAGATATCTCTTTTGTGCCTATTTTATGCCTATTTTATGCCTATTTTATGCCTATTTTATGCATATTCCACGTGTTTTCTATCTTAACTTGCTCAATCAATTGTGACTGCATATATGTCCTTGAATAGTATGTTCCGAACAGCTTTAGCAAAAAATGAGAAAAAAAGTTTGTTAAAAAAAATACCGTTCGAGGATTATGATTCAATCAAAGTCAATATACAGGAAAGGTGCAGTGTGTTAGAGTCTCGTAACGTGACAATAGAGCATCAGAATCATGTCGAACTCGGAACGTATACTTGTCGAGCATGCTAAACTTCTTACGTCCTTGATAAATCATTACTTGTCAACGGAGACCACTGTCGGTACTCACGTACCATATGTTCTGGAAACTATAGTCTACCACGGATTGCTTCAAAACGATAGAAATGCCGAATTAGACGAGGCAATTCATAAGTGGGAAACTCGCGTTACTTCTCTTTTGCAATCTAAAATTGCTAGTGCCAGATGGGCCGGAGTTTCGTTTGTCAAGATTAGTTTGGATAATAACGAGATTTATAATCAAAATGTTACTCACTGGGTATCTACTTTGCTATCCTCTCTAATGGTTAGTACCTTCAATTTTCCTTTAGCTTTTGGTACGGTATTGTTTAAACCTACTATCTTTAGAGAGCTGAGCCTACGCCCGTGCTGGAGAGCATCATCAACACCCTCTCTGAACTGTTTCAACGTACAGCTCGTAAACCCGAATTTCAACGTGAAGTTACTACGGCATTTTTACCCCGCTTTAACGGATGTTTACTCAGTCTTTCGGAAAATCAAGAATTGCTTGTTAGTATACGAATTTTAGGATATCTTCATCCACTTTAATTTATAGGACCAATTCTAATCTTTCGCAGCCTTGTATTCTCCGCACACTTCGCATCTCAGTAGAGACTTTTCCTTCTATATTCAAACCATCCATTGACAAAACCCAAAACCTATGCCTGAGATACTTGGATGGTAGTATCGATAGCCAAAGCGACATTGTTGCATCTGCCAGTGCTTGTCTAGTCTCGCTTCATAATGCTAGTGGAAAGGTCAATTCTGTAGACGCTTGGAGAGCCACAAATGTTCGATTGATAGGCTCTATCCACCATGCTCTGGATCTTCTTTTTGATAGTGTAGAAGAAGGTGAGATCAAGAGAATTTCTATAAATCGTAATGAGGATTTGACCGTTGATGTTCATTCCTTGATTGTAGATTATCAGAAGAAGGACAATATGCTTAGTTATGATCTTGCTGAACCACCCTCTGATTACGTAAAGAAGTTTCCCATGTTGTTCAATAGAGTCAAGGCCTTGCTATGTTCGTTAGGCGCCTCATTGAGGTAATTGTATATAATCTTGCCATTTCTTTCTCCATTTATTGACTCTGCTGTACAACAGCTGTAAGGCCGAAAGACCCGTCAGCATTCCTGTGGGTT
Organism: Basidiobolus heterosporus B8920; assembly: GCA_000697455.1. NCBI lineage: Eukaryota > Fungi > Basidiobolomycota > Basidiobolomycetes > Basidiobolales > Basidiobolaceae > Basidiobolus > Basidiobolus heterosporus. The sequence continues at coordinate 17,843 of JNET01029301.1, read as the reverse complement.
CTTTGGTTGATTTGTTTTGTAGAATCTACAATGTGTCTGATAGCTCAGTTGTAAGTCACCTAGTGCTGATCTGACTTGTTTCCAATCACCTGCTTACTTTGTTTGGTTTAGATGAGTGAAGACAAAGATAGGAGCGAGTTCCATGCTCTAATGGCCGGCATGCCCAGCTTACACGTGGCTGCCACTTCTTCTTTGGAGAGACTCATCACTGCGTAAGAATTTGGACAGAAGCATATTTACTCAACAAGATTATTCAACTTTATCTCCAACAATAGTGTGGGTGATCATTTACTTTGCTACTCCAACGCTTTATCGAGCATTGTTCTCAAATCGCTCAACCAACACAAAGGAAAAGAGTAAGTGGGGATGTATGGTATGGTGGCATGAGAGCTGCTTCTAATGACTTGCAACCACAGATTTGTTCGGATTTCAGCATATGGATTGGCTACTATCTGTATCGAGACTTTTGGGTTCGGTTTCTCCTCCCTTGTAGACTCATCGATCATCAAGACTATCCTGAACGATATTCAAGCCATTGAATTGAGGGCTGAAGATATTTTGAACAAGAATGAGAATAACACCAGTAAGGTAATGTTGGTCGGCAGGCTCATTGGTACCAGCGGCATTCATTGATAGTCTTCTGATTGTAGAAACAACCCAAGAGACGCAAGGCTAATGTTACTAATTCGGACGCTCTGAACACTCAATACAAGGTGATTGTTCCTTCTTCCGCACTGCAACATGCTGCTTTGAAAAGTAGGCTAGTTCTTTTAACTTCGATGATTCCTTGAAAATGTTGACCTTTTCTTGTAGCTTTGAAGGCAGTCGTCACCTCCTCCGGATCATCAATTGCGCCTCAACTACGTACCACAATTGAGTCTACTTTGATTTCTCACATCCTGACTTTGACTCAACAGCCATTGGATGTTGCGAGCGATAATCTCGAGAAATTCAAGTATTCTCTGTACGACTGCCTTCTAAGTGTAGTCATATCTCCAGCCCAGCAAATTCCCTCGATCTTGCCTTATGCACTTAAGCTTTTCAACTATGGTTTGAACGATAGCAGCCATTTGGTAGGTCATTTCACTTTCGTAGTATCGAGGCAATCCACTAAGCTCGTTGTAATTTAGATTCGTACTTTCTGTTCAAATGCGGTTCTACTGTGTGATCTTATTATACACCCTCGGTTGCCTCCAACCCAGAAGAGCTTACCTAAGGATGACAAGTCCAATGGCTCGTTACAAATGTCAGTTGATCAAACATCAACAGTTACTGAATTTGGTCAGAGCAGCTTTGTCGAATTCGCACAAACCAAGGCTGAGCCCGCTATATCGGAGCCTATCTCAGCCGAGATGGAGATGTCATCAGTTTCGTTTGAAGATGAAACCGTAGATCAGCAACCTTCGTCAAAACAGGCATCCGTTGTTCAAACAACCGTGAATCAATCAACCAAACCTTCCGCCTCGGTGGCCTCTGTTATGGTAAACAAAGTAAAGCTCAGCACGTACTTTATCTGATGTTATTGGATGGTTCATTGACAATTTGATTCTCTCAGAAACAGCCTACACCACCCAGATCGATGAAACGTCCCTCATCAGAAGAACCAGAGCAGCCAACCAAGCGACTACAGCCAGCCCTATCCATTCCAAAGCCAGTAGAGGGGGATTCAGAGGATGAGGAGATTCCAGAGATCGACTTGGAGGGTTCCGAAAGCGAATGATCCTTGCCTAACCTTAAGAAATGTTTACGCTAGATATCCCACTCCCTCTTACCTAGGTCGACTTTGGTTTATTCCTTTTTGCCATTAACATCGCCTCCTCTCGTGACTTGTTCAAATAGTTAAATATCACTCCATATAATAGAATAAAATTCTCTTACCTCACGCACTACAGATAGCGCACTACGGGTAACGCACTACGCGTAATTCGTATGGTTAGTTGTAAGGAGACAAAGAGTCAGAGTTCAACTTGAAGACAATAAAGTTACGAAAAATGGCGTGGTGAGCATTGGCTGATTTCGATTGTTCCGTATGGTGATCAAGAAAATAAGGGGAGGTTAATCTTGAGTTGTCAAACATGTGTACCCAAGTGGTTATGCATTTTGCTGTCCACCCTATAAACACATTTTCTGTTTGGTTTCAGAAGGGTACTATTCTTTAATTTCGATTTCACGAGTGACTGCGTCAACCCTATGTTTCCATACGTTCAGCTGTATTTGCACCGCTACCACTACCTCGTTGTATCCAAAAACAAATGCTTCTTTTGCTCCCTATTCACTTTTGAACCAACCTCGCTTGAAGTTATTGCTAGTTGATGAAAAATAGGGAATTTATCATGTGCGGGAGTAACAGAATATTCAATGGATGTTTCAAGTAACATTCCGTCAAGTAACTCAACAAAGGCGGCCACCGGTAACATGGTGAAAACCTTAATGAGCTGCGTGGCACTGGCCTCGTGCATACCGAGAATATTTGGATTCAATCCATACCTATCAACTGTGCGGACCACTACCTTTGCTCTGATTGCTATTACTGACTCCTCCAAAATGCGTTTCATTTTGGTTTCATCATGCAAGAATATTGTGAAGATACTGGGTGTATTGAGCATCTCGTTTCTAAAATTTCTAGATAAAAACTTGGGACTTGCCACTTGGATGCCTTGGACTTGAGTACTCCTACCTTTAACATGTCGAATAGAATTTTGTTTCTCGGAGAAATAGAGTTTGCTCAAGGCTATGCTGAGGAGTTACGTAGTAAACACAACTATGACATAATGGTAGTCTTGAGATCATCCATCCCTTTCTACTTGTAGTGCTAACAAAATCTATAGGTAACCCTCCCTCGTAATCGACAGGAATTTCTGAGGCAACTCAAGGAGGGAGAATATGGTGACTGTGCGGGAGTAGTCCTATCATGGGCCTTTAAATTGGTATGTCTTTGGTCAACTCTTATAGTTCCCGTAAGTTAAATGGCTTTATCTAGGCTTGCGGCCGATTCAATACCCAAGTGATCGATCTATTTGGTCCTGCATTAAAAATCATTTCTAGTACTGGCGCAGGGTACGATGCGGTAGATGTAGAGCATGCAACCAATAAAGGTAAAGTAGACTCTATAGACCACAAGTCACGGCAGTTTCTAATCATCGTTGTTACAGGAATCTGGGTATCTAACACACCTGGAGTTGGTGATGATGCAACTGCTGATATAGCCATGCTTCTAATTCTAAGCACCACTAGAAATATCTACGAGGCTGAACATTCGTTGAGACAAGGTTATTGTGTGGTTTCGTATAGGCAGCACCACTATTCAGCGATATTCTAATAGTAGATCAATACCAGGCTCTTGGAAGGATAACATTTCCCTGGGTACTGACTCTAGAAGACTAAAGCTTGGTATATTGGGTTTAGGTGGAATTGGAAAAGTCAGTGATCGTATATATGCTGGCCCCTTTGAATTTCATATGTCTCATGCATTCCCTTAGGCCTTGGCTCGACGCGCTCATGCGTTCGGAATGGAATTGTACTATAACAATCGCAATCCTGTTCCAGATGAAGGTACATCTATATATTCCAATCTTTGATTCTCAGATCAACTAACATTTGTATTTCTAGTTGCTAAAGCATGTAACATTACCTACTTACCCTTCGATGAGCTACTTAGCACTGTTGATATCCTGTCCATCCATGTGCCATTATCCAATGCAACCACCAAATTAATCGGCGCAAAGGAGTTCGCTAAAATGAAGGATGGTACCATTCTAATCAACACTTCTCGCGGCCCTGTAGTCGACGAAGACGCAATGGTGGAGGCTCTTGACTCAGGAAAATTAAAAACCGTTGGACTAGACGTATATCAAAATGAGCCCGAGGTACATCCAGGTTTGTTGCGTAATACGAAGGTGCAATTACTACCACATATCGGGTCGTGTACTAAGGGTACCTTCGAGAACATCGAGGTAAGTCATCGTTTCTTACATAAGCAGCAAGATGAAAACTAGCTAAAACGACATCTTATATAGCTTTTGGCTTTAGAGAATTGCCATCTAACTATTGTCGAAGGTCGACCCAAAACCCCAGTAAATGAGCCGATATTGTAATGAAGAGATTTTTGCAGTCTACATGTTGCCAATTAATTATTAAAGAATGAAATTGAACTGAAATGGAACCATATAACCGTAATAATTAGACTTCAATTCCTATTTCTGTAAACCCTTTACTGGGTTACAGAATGTCTTCTTTGTATTTCTACCGGGTTCTGACGTAGATAAAGTGTGATGATCGACACATCGGATGCTGCATATATGCAAGATCAATTATCGATTCGACCTGCATAGCAAATGAGATAATGCTGTATCAGTGTTGTCATCTTGCATCGAAGATCTAGTTTTCTTTTTTTGTTTCCATGTTTGGTAGACGTTTCAGCCCTATACTATAGAACTGAGTATAAATACCCCCATGAATCTACCTAGAACTTTGTCCTTTCTCCTTCGCTACCATTGCCATGTACTTCCGCCTCAATACTGTCACCATTCTTGGCATGGCCGCTCTGGCTACTGCCACCCAGGTCTTAGCCAAAGGAGGTGTGCACACTGGTGATGGATATGATTTGATTGGAGCTGTCAGCAAACTGCATGAATCTGCTATCAAACCTATCGATGGTATTGAGGATAAGGTCCAGTCGGGCGAACTTACACCTACAGAGGCGGCAACAAAAGTAGCAATGGTGGCAAAGGAGATAATGGAACAGGCCATGATGTTGGTCAAGAAACATCCCACTTCTGCACAAAAGATGAAGCGGAAACTCTTCAGTTTGCAGGATCAATATTCAACTGAACTGAAGCAAGTCATGGCCAAAATCAAGGAGATTTCGCAGGCCAAATAGTTTATTTCACACGCACATAATTATGAAATGGTGTGACTTGATTGTTGAATAAATCTTCTCGAATTTGCCTAAAATCCATTACTTGGTTTGGTACCTGTGTTTAGACCTGTGTTGAGCATTCAACCAATTGACTTTCTTTTTTTTTCGTTGCAATGAAATGAGTTAAAAAAAATCATCAACAGGATGAGACTGTTCATCGATATTTGAATCCACTAAATATTTCCAATTTTTCTTCTAATCCATCTTCTTTTGAGAGACCTGTTGGAAATAGAAGTACATACTTTTCACCATGTCGGATAACACCACCCTGTTAACAGCTGGGGCTCGCATTTACTCACAGAAAAGAAAGAAGAGAAAGGAACAGATTCCCGAGATTGTTTTCGACGAAGATTCTAGAAGGTGATTTTCCAGGATACTTTTCTTTTCCTTGAGTAATCCTCCACAACTCCCAAAAGTGGACGATCTTTACAATCGCTAAACACCATATCTATGGAAACATCCCCTAACTTGTTCGTATTCCACAGAGACTATTTGACGGGTTTTCATAAGCGTAAACTCGAAAGAAGAGCAAAAGCTCAAGAAATAGCCAAAATCAAGGCTCACGAAGCAAAACTTGAAGCGAGAAAAGAGGTACCCAAAAAAGAAACTACGTTACGATTTAAATCAACTCTCCAACATATGTTTTCTATTATAGAGACGTCAAGCAGCTAGAGATTTGGCGGAGGAAAAACTGAGAGAATTCAACGCTAGGATTGGTGTTGGTATGTTTCTCAATGTTTTCGATTTTCTTCTTATTAGTGCCTAATACGAATTTATAGAGGAGGAAGAGGATGATTTAGAGGATGGGGAAAGTGAGAATGAGGACAACAATAAGGAAGCTAACTCACAAGCTGAATACCGTACACCCAGCACCTTAACTACTGTCACGGTAATTACTGAAATGAATTCAGATACAGAAGAGCCAACACCTGCACCAACTGCGACACCAAAGGTATATTTGAATTCATAAATTGCCTCCTCTTTACCTTAAACGCTGACTTGGGAAACAATCCTCTAGGAACAAAAGCAGGACATTCCAACCGCTAAACCAGCCAGACCTCTTAAACCTAAACCCAAGAAATTCCGTTATGAGAGCAAAAGAGTCCGAAAGTTTGAACAGGCCAAGACCAAGAAGCATAAGTTGGCAGCAGCGGCCAAAAGAAAGAGAAACTAGAAAACTATTGTCATATAGAGTATTAGGATGTATTTCTTTGGATTAATCTTTCTCCCTGTTGCTGTCAAATTTGTAATTTAATTAAAAACACGAGTCCACAATAACTGCTTATACCTTGCTTCAACATAAGGCATGATAATACTACATTTCCTATACACCACAACCGCCAAGAATTATTATGCTTTATTAATTGAAGAAAATGAATTGTTGGCCTAGTATTACCTTTTTTAGTTACACTAGAAATCATCACAAGTTGAAAATGATTTACCTTGTATTGAAAATTTGTTTGTTCTAAAAGAAGCTCGGGAGTGTTTCTTTGAAGTACTCAACTTCTTTCATAATGTCTTTGTTAAACTGTGCCCGTTTATTACGTCCGGCTCACCTTACAAGCCGAGTGCAATTTAATGCTTCTGTATTTACACGGGGTGTAGCTCAAGGAAATAAGATAATACCCCAGCGCTGTTTACACCAACAAACTCTACTTCCGAGAATCTCCTCTAGCTTCTCTACTTTAAGTCGTGTAGAGCATCGTGTATTTACGAAGTGCAAACCCGCCTTCACTCAAGTCTTTCACCTTTCGACCAATACTAATCGCGAAGAGGAATTACTCGAAACAAAACCGAAAAGAAACCTCTACTCCACTTGGATTGACCGTTTACCAAGCTCAGTCGCACCATACTTGTACTTGACTCGAATTGACAAGCCTACTGGCACTTGGTTACTTTACTGGCCATGTGGTAAATAGCGAGGCTTTCTTGCTGTTCATGTATTTTAGAGTAATAACGAATCTTCTGTCTAGCTTGGAGTATTTCAATGGCCACCTATGCTCATAACTTGCCAATTCAGGACTCACTAAAGATGATGGCCTTGTTTGGTGTTGGTGCATTGATTATGCGTGGGGCCGGGTGTACTATCAATGACATGTGGGATAAGGATTTCGATAATAAGGTATGTGTCAGCTCAAGTCTATATAAACCACATGTAATCCACCTATCATTAAGCAGTTCGTTCTATAGGTTGAACGAACCAAAACAAGACCTCTGGCGTCAGGGGATATCACCCAATTCCAAGCCTTGTGTTTCCTTGGCTTGCAACTGAGCGCAGGCCTAGGCGTTCTAACTCAACTCAACATGTACAGGTAATGCCACTCAACTTTCAGACAACGTATCCCAAACCGGTGACTTACAAGGAGAGTTCGTATTAATAGTGTCTTACTTGGCGCTTCCTCAATGGGTCTAGTTATTACATACCCACTCATGAAACGAGTCACCTATTGGCCACAAGTGGTACTTGGTAGATGTTGCTATTAGCACTGCTTGGAATGGAGTATATTATATACTAATCAATTTCCTTCAAGGGCTCGCCTTCAATTGGGGAGCTCTGCTTGGCTGGTCAGCCATGGTTGGTAGCAGTGACTGGGCGGTTACTCTACCACTTTACGCTTCAGGAGTGTATTGGACCTTGTTCTATGATACCATTTACGCACACCAAGTTAGTATGAAGTCCATCTGAATAGCGACTACAAACCCTATTTACTGACCTAACGGACACTTAATCCCAAACCCTAGGATAAAAAAGACGACGTTCAGGTCGGAGTGAAAAGTACCGCACTTCGATTTGGTGAGAAAACACCCTCATGGTTAACTGGATTCGCGCTCAGTAGTGTGGGCTTACTGGGATTGTCCGGTTATATGAATGGTCATGGACTTCCTTTCTATATGGGATTGTCGGCCGCTGCCCTACATCTTGCTTGGCAGTTGAAAACAGTGGATTATGATAGCACTCAAAGCTGTTGGTCCAAGTTTGCTTCCAATAAACATATCGGCGAGTTAATCTTCGCAGGAATTTGGGCAGACATTCTGCTACAAAGAGTCTGTGCCTGAAGCTCAACCACCTGCATCATCTTCACTTTTCTAACAAGGTCATTAAAATTTCTAGATTTATTGACGGATCTTTAATTAAATGTACAACGTAAATGAAAGATTCTATAATGAAACATATTGAACGCAAAAGAAAGGAGCGTGGATACTGGATCACTCCAGATAAAGATTATGCTGGGATATGTAATCTATCACTGGGTTAGGCAAGAGATATTTGATTGACATTCCACGCTTGATGAACAATCTGAACAAAGCCTGGGTTTAGTCATGATTCGTTGACGGAGTGAGATGTATCAAGAAATGTACCTGATCTTGGTTGAACTAATGTCGTTGTGAATCAGCTGTTTTACCACCCGTATGTTCTTCTAAAGTGGTGTGTGTAAGTATCACGTCTAATGATCATCAGTCACAATGAACTAACCCTGTATCTATTAAGCACATCGTGGGACAATAGAAAGTTGAAGACGTCTGCTCCAGTGCGTTCGACTATGACGCACCCATAGGTACCGAGAATATGATGTAACTAGAAGGGGTTTTGCAAAAATTAGTCGCTGTTACTGGAGATGGACGTGTGATAAGACTGACTTACATCCTTTACAGCCCAGCAATTAGGAATGCCGAATGATTCAATTAGATCTCCGCCAGCTAAGAGCATAATCTTGATAGGCTTCACTTGACCTGCATATAGATATATAATGAACAAGAGCTCGCATTCGACGACAAAACTTTTTAAAGTGTACCATCGGAAAGTAAAACTCCTCCACCTTCAGAGCCATTCAAGACTTCATTGAAATGATCTAGGACAATAGCAGTTCTTTGATAGCTGGGATTCATTGCTTCCCACGAATCCACCATGATCCAGTCTGAAGTGGTATCGACAGCAATTTCACACATACGAACTCTGTGAACAGCAGGTGCTAGCCCTTTTTTCCCGTATTTGTCGTTGACAGGTGAAAAATAGCCACCAAGTAACTCGTATTTCCCCTCCTCTTCTATCTGATCCTTGGCCATTTCTATGAGATAAAGAAAAGTTCGAATCTAACGAAACATACAGGCCAAATTGAGAGTATTTCTTACCAAACATTCTTAAATGTAGATAGGTAATAGGGGAGAAAGACCCGCAAGCGACAAGAACTAGCGGTGTCTTTGACTCGTCTAAAAAGGTGAAGCGTGTTGGTTTTTAGAAGACACAAATGCGACGGGAATTTCAGCAAAGTAGGAGAAAGGAAAAAAGGGAAATCATGTCTGTAGAATCATGCAAAGCTTGTAGAGAATTGTTTCGTCGTTGGTTGAAATAGAAATTATGTGTGAGTACCTCTGAGCGTAGGCCTTAACTTGTGTCTTGGAAACACGTAGCGATGGTGAAATAAGTCCGGGACAGTCATTTTCAGGGTTCAAAATTACGAAACGAAATATGTCTAAGGATGCTGACAACGTGGCTATATATCTTCAACAAGAAGGTTTGGGAGAAGAATAAATGAAAAGCAGAGGTCTCAATACCAAAAAAACTAATAAACAGAAAGAGCTTATCTTGCTTATCAGGCATCTCGCCTTTTTAACATGACCAACAAAACACCAATCAACTACCGAGTCCCGATAAGATTGATCAATATGCCATAAATAGTGGGAAATCGTTTGGTTATTGCCTGATTGTGTTAATGTATGTTAGAACAGTGTTGCAACAGTATTGTAATAGTATCGCCACAGTATCCGATTTGGAGCTCAGAAACCAATCCGGATCCATCCCATTTTTACTCACGCTTAGATTCTTATTTTTCATGTTGGTTGAGATTGTTTTGGCAGTGAGTGGGCAGTGAGTGGGCAGTGAGTGGGCAGTGAGTGGGGTTTAGTTTTGACTTATTCTCATGGCTAGTGAACAACCCTAACTATGTTTAGTCAATCAGCAAGAATCTTTCTTCGAGATGTTAGTTGGCCTGTATCCCTTATTATTAGTTCTACAAATCATGTTCTAGTCCTAGATTGACTTTTGACTTAAATATATGGAACTTAAGTCATGCTTCAATTTGTATTAGGGCTAAGAGAGGATTCGTTCATTCTGAGTCATATTAGAAGTACCGAGAAACTCTGGAAACCATAGACCGTAACATCACTAGGGTTAGGGTTCGGTTATTGCAGAGAAGTTTAACAATTCAGAACATTTATTCACATAGATAGCGAACAATGAGAACAATGAGACAACTGAACTATCCTGAGAAATCCTGAACTATCCTGAACTATCCTGTATTTTCTCCTAAACTCTCCTCTGTGTTGGATCGATCTTCGCATTCATGTGATAATTTTGGATTAGCAGTCCTCATAATAATTTACTCTCACCATAGTGTTAAATACGACTACGCACAATGCTTCCTCTCACTGATTATGTAGATAATAGTACATATTCTTACATTCCTCTTCTACCCCCGCATACAGTGGACGATTTATTCTTTCCATCGTTGGCTTCTGTGAGTTTCAAACCATTAGCATGTCACTAAACAACTCTTCCACCTTCAATTGCGATAATCCAAGCCAATATTCCACTTCAGTACCCTCGCATAAGTCTAAGCTCTCCAGACAAGAGGCTTTATGCTTAGTAGAGGATATATTAGCGGACAACAACCTATACGTTATCTTAGGCGTTCCAAATACTGCCTCTATAGAGGAAATTCGTAAAGCCTATATCTCCAGGAGCAGAGTATGCCATCCTGATAAGTTACCTGGGATTGCGAAGGCCACTGAAGCGTTTCAAAGTAAGTGAGCTCTAAATACAATATCGAACTCTCCTACTTTGATGGCCTGTGGAACTAACCTATTTCTCTACAATGCAGAAATATCAACCGCCTACGAAACGTTATCCAACCCCAACAGTAGGAGAAGCTATGACCAGAACGGAACCAAAATCAACAGCCTGAGCAGCGATGAAACCTTGATTAGTGCACTTTTGCAGATATTTAACGAGTTTATGGACGGTGATTTTGAACACTTGCTGTCCATTGTTGGTAAGTAGAGTCTCTTCACTCTGACAAACCTCCACCAACTAACAAGAACCAGAGTTTATCAACATCCAGAACCCTGATTTAAATATTGACAAAGAGAAAGCCAATCAACTTTTTGCCCAAGTTCGCGAGGGTTTCCTAGGTGAATAGAATCTTGTCATAGAATGCTTAGGATTAGGTTAGAATCAAATTAACGCGGATTGCATTTGCTATACCAGTGGCTGGGAAGTACCTCAACGAAGTGAAATTCGAAATCATGAAAATCTACGAAATCCAAGGTGAACTCCGCGCTCTTTCGTACTTTGATGTGTTTGGTCGACTTCGCCTTAGTATTCAACTCAGCCGGATTTTCTTCAGCATCCCTGTCAAAATGAATAATGTTGTGTCTGACCGACAGATTGTCAACAATCAACTGTTTAGACTTTTGAGCGAATTGACGGGTCTTTTGGAATTTTCTGAGCGAACAGTTGAAAAGATTGATGAGTGGGTTGCCAACCGTTGGCGAACACTACCTCTAAGTAGCTAACGCTATCCATAACCATGCACTGTCAGTGAGTATAAGATGTACATAACCATATATATATTCAGAAAAACCACAATAATGTATTATGAAATGTAGTTTGTGCAATTACTTTATTTACATTCAAGAACATTCATGAAAACTGTGCTTGAAGGTATGAGAACTGTATGTAGACAAGAAACTCGGGAGTTTTTTGTGTATTAACAAGGGATTGTGAGTGATTCGATGGTTTGGTGATCTGGTGAATTAGTGATTATCATATCTGGGCTGCGTAATCTTGTCCTTGATTTGACTCTTTTGCGGAGCAACAGGGGTACGGTTTTGGTCGAGTTGATGAGCTCTTTGTCCAGCAGCGGCCTGGGCTTCGAGCTCCCGCTCGCGTAAGCTCTTTCTACGTTGGAGTTGTACTTCTTCATCATCGAAGCTAGTTTCAGACGAGTCCACCTTCTGGTGGTCATTCTTCTTTAAGGGTGACGAAAGTTCTTTACCTTCCTTGTGTCTGACACCGCCTGCCTTGGCAGCTGGTGGATGACCTGCTTTGAGTTCTTTAGTATCCATATGGGCTTAACAGTAAGAATGAAATATGCAGTTCATTTCGACGAACTTTACTTTTATAAAGGTACTGTTCATGCACTTTCGTCATCTGGTACCATGACGCATATGTGCTGCCTCTGATATCCCGTCAACCATTGGGTCGAAAAATGGTCCAGGCGAATGTGGCTGAGAATTTCCAATCATCCTCGTGACTTCGCACATAGTTATTCTAGGCAATATTGGTGTACTATTGGTGCATGCAATGGTAAATTACTGCGGTTCTCACTATCACTATACTCGGTACATGTATTAACAGCTCTCAGTGGGTCACAAGAGCCAATGCATTTTCCAACCAGTAAAGTAATTATTGGACATTTATATAACGGTAATTAGTTATATGGTTCTTAATATAAGTAAATTGTTCGAGATTAATACTTATTAATTAGTTTAACCCTAAGCTCAAAACTCTGACCCTAGCACAATCCATTGAGCATGGGCTACCTACCCTAATTCACGTGATTCATTTTTTTTTGTTTCTTGGGGGAATACTGCAACTTAAAACTACTGATTTCCCAGAAAAATACCTTCTCTCTTCGTGATAGCCTGATTTTCATCATGCAAATTTTCGTCAAGACCTTGACTGGAAAGACCATCACCCTTGAGGTGGAGTCTTCTGACACCATTGATAATGTTAAGCAAAAGATTCAAGACAAAGAAGGTAACTTGCGAATGTATACACTGTATTTTCCCGTATCAATCCTAATCCAACCCTTAACATAGGTATTCCTCCGGATCAACAACGTTTGATCTTCGCTGGTAAACAACTTGAGGATGGACGTACTCTTTCTGATTATAACATTCAGAAAGAATCTACTCTTCACTTGGTTCTCCGTCTTCGTGGTGGTGCTAAGAAGAGAAAGAAGAAGACGTAAGCGATTTTTACTTGTGTCTGACGACTCTTTCTCTAACAGGTGTAGTATGAGAACAAACGTGTACTAATCATTGGTTTTCGTTATTTCTCCTCTCTAGTTACACTACTCCCAAGAAGATCAAGCACAAGTACAAGAAGGTCAAGTTGGCTGTGCTCAAATATTACAAGGTTGATGAAAACGGCAAGATCACCCGTCTTAGACGTGAGTGCCCATCCCCTGAGTGCGGTGCTGGTGTCTTCATGGCCTGGCATCATGACCGTCAATATTGCGGTAAATGTGGACTCACCTATGTCTTCAAGAAGGACGGTGAGAACTAAATAATTTTGTATGTATTTTTTATCAATAAATTGAACCATCGTAGATATTATAATACATCAGTCATGCATCTTTTTTTCTTGATTTCGTGAATTTCTGGGCTCGCTGAAAATATCGAGTTAATTCTAATAGTGACTATATATATTTATGTATAAAATCCCTCAAACAGAAGTCGAGGTGAGTCAACTAGCCAATGAACTTGAAGTCAAGTGGGCAATATAGGAATCGCAAATGAATTTGATTGAACCACGTAGAGGACCACGCAAAATTGGTGCTCCGAGTATTGATTTGTAAAATATTTGATGACGAGAACACTACATGGAATATAGACATCCACAAAATTAACTTCATTCTTTCTACTCACTTAGCATTATTAGCCAAGGGAATTACGAGTAAGTAATGTCGATCTTTTTATCATTTTTCTGTAAGCTGTAATGCCATCCCGGATGGATGCGTGCTAGATGCAATGGATAACTAACAGCTACACTTTAGAAATGGCCACTACTGAACAACAACCCACTGTTGAGGAAGTCGTTGAGGACGTTCAAGTCGAAGAAGTCGACAGCGATGCCGAAGTCCAAACTGATGCTGCCGATCAAACCATCCACAGTCGTACTGAAAAGAAGGCTCGTAAGGCCATGGCTAAGCTTGGTTTGAAGCCTGTCGCTGGTATTAACCGCGTCACCCTCTGCCGTCCCAGAAATATTTTGTTCGTCATCGCTCAACCTGAGGTTTACAAGAGTGGAAACTCTGACACCTATGTTGTCTTCGGTGAGTGCAAGATTGAAGATCTTAACGCCGCTGCCAAGGCTGCCGCTGCCCAACAAGCTGCCGCCCAACAAGCTGCTTCTGCTCAAGCCGAAGCTGCTGTCGAAGCTGCCCCTGCTGCTGAGGAAGCCGAGGAAGAAGAGGATGTTGATGAGGAAGGCGTTGAGGCCAAGGATATCGAACTTGTCATGCAACAAGCCAATGTTTCCCGCGGTAAGGCCGTCAAGGCTCTTAAGGCTAACAAGGGAGATATTGTCAACGCCATTATGGAACTCACTATGTAAAGTTGCCGTATATCCACATTATACCCGGTAGCTCTTTTATGGTATTACATTACTAATAAATACAAGTCTTGAACATTCAATATTGAAGTATCTCAACCGTGGCATTTTATAATATTGTTATACTAATATAGCCACAAAGATGCAATTAAACAAGCCTATAAAGTGAACAATTGTCTGGGATGTCGCTCATTAACCACATAATGATATCGGTCTTTTGAATTGATTCCACTGTGGAAGTACTAGTTCTGGTGATTTAGTAATCAAGTCGATCATTACATGACATATTTGAGGGTTAGTTGATTAGGTGAAGGTTGTTTAGTGGTAAGGCTCAGCATAGGGATAAGCACTTATAGCTTAGTAATTAGACTGCATTACCAGACTATATTTAAGAATGTTAAGCGGGGTATTGTTTCGAAATATACTACAGTAATTACTGATTCAGCATAATATTGCAAAGCATTGTAACTGGATCTTCAAGAATCTATTGTTCCTTATCCACAATTAATTCAAAATTAGCAGTTAATAAATTTGTACATTTTAGACGAAACATGTAAAAATCAAGTATAAAAAGTAGTCATATAATGGCTAGCTGAGCGGGCCAAATTCAAGATTTTGCGGATTACAAATAGCTTACTAAGCAATTACTAGACTGTTCCGACCCACGTTCCTTCAAACCAATCACGAATTTGTTTCTTCAAGCACCATATAAAGGTTTAAATAGCTCAACTTTCTGCAGCTGTCTTAGTTGCTTAGCAATAACACATAGACTCACCTGTCCTTTTTGATTTCACCGGCCTCTCTTTCATAAAACTTCATTGACTACTTATTTTCTCTACGTACCATCGATGGAGAACGCACATACCACGCAATCAGTACAGATACAGCACATCCGCAATGCCACAGTGAAAATCAACTACGGGCATAAGACCTTCCTTGTCGATCCCTTGCTTGCAAAGAAGGGTGCATATCCGGGCTTCGAGGGGACATATCGTAGCCATCTACGTAACCCAATGATCGAGCTTCCGATGCCAGCTGAGGACGTTATAGAGGGCGTGGATGCAGTACTCGTAAGCCATACCCACAGTGACCACTGGGATGATATGGCTCAGGAGCTACTCCCAAAAGGGATCCCTCTGTTTGTACAGCATGAAGTCGATGCTCAAATTATTCGTTCACAGGGATTCACCAATGTTCACATTTTGGGTGAGAACACAGTTTTTGAGGGTGTCCGCTTGAAAAAGACGGGAGGAAAGCATGGTACAGATTCTATGTACTCCTCACCTGACTTGGCGGAGAAGCTTGGTGAGGTCATGGGTATCGTCTTGCAGGCGCCCGGCTCGAAAACCATCTACATTGCCGGTGATACCGTGTGGAACAATGAGGTTGATCAGACCCTGGCCAAGTTCAAGCCAGACGTGATTATTCTGAATACTGGTGATGCTCTTGTGACTGGCTTTAGTGGCTCCATCATCATGGGTAAGGAAGACACACTCCGTGCGTACCAGGCTGCGCCAAACGCAACCGTTGTTGCTGTACACATGGATGCCATCAACCATACAGCATTAAGCCGCGAGGAGCTAAGAGAATATGTAAAACAGCAAGGTATTCAAGATCGTGTCTTAATCCCTGCTGATGGCGAAATTCTCAAATTTTAGGCCTAATAATGATTTTGTTTTTATGTAACAATATTGTTCTTTATGTTAACTACAGTTTACTGTATGATAAATTAAATTCTTCTTTTTCTACATTCAGTACATTTCACATTTTAAGTTTGTGAGATATTTCCCAAGTGAAACACTGGAGTTTGCATGAGAGGAAATGTCAAATATAACATGGGTAATATTTATCTAGTCTTCTTTCCTTGATAGTCACTCATAAATTAATACTTATAAAAATAAATTTTCTACTGAGTATTTGAACATGAATCGGTGAGATGCCGAGTGGTCTAAGGTGCTGCGTTCAGGTCGCAGTCTCCCAGGAGGCGTGGGTTCGAACCCCGCTCTCATCATCCATTTTTTAAGTCCTTTAAGAGGCAAGGTACAAGAAGTTCATAGTGCCACCTGAGACCATATGTGGAGTTGGCAAAATGGATTATTGGTAGCCAGGAGGAAGCGTAGTGATACAGGTAGTAGATGTGACAAAATCTAGTAGTACTGTTTTGCAAATAAAATTGCTCTTGATGTTATAATGTGCAGGAACAGTTAACAACTGCAAAATACAAAGTCAAGGTAATTTTCCTTAAGATAGATTAGTGGTTACTCAAGACTGGGAAGGCTCAATGAGTATGTAATTTTATGAATTAAGGGGAAAACCACCTAACATCAGGATGCTCTTTTGCACTGAGATTATTCTTTTATTAGTATTATTGCATTGCACAGATTAGGGGGAGTAAAACCATCAGTAGGTGTAATCTTTATTAATGATGAATAATAAACAAGTCAAGTTATTACTAAAGTCTTTTAACATGACTGTACAAGAACTTACTATTCTGATGAAGATGAGTGGCTATGAGCTGAAGCTCAGAAGCCTTAAAAGTCAGATTCAAGGGTGAAGGGGGAATCACAAAAGGTAACAATGGGAAATCAACTACATGTACAATGGAGTGGATGTGAGGCTTGACCAAAAGGAGGAAAGGGGTGTGTTGTCTTAAGTAAGTCTGACAGAAATTAGTCTGATATTCCTCATAGGCTTCCTTAGGTTTCTCAGCATCCCTGACAAAGGATGCAAAACTTCTCACTGACTCTGAGCTAAACAACCTATTCCAACATGATTTGGGATTAGTACTTTGAGAATTTACCCATTGGTGAACCAGTGGGTTCCAAGACTTCTGGAGCCTGAGATGTATTCTTGTTCTGAGGTAGAGGATTCTAATGGAATATGGTAAAAAACCAAAAGCACCCAGCACTACATGTGGATATGGACAGGTTGGCAGATCTGGCAGCAGAGTGTAAATATGGAAAACAGCAAACTTGTTCAACTTGGTGTAATCTCTGGTAGTCTGATCCAAAAGTGGAAGGCCAAATTTTAATACAGAAAAGACAAATTACTGAAGTAGCAGTCCCTATGAGAAATTGCGGTCAAAATACCAGCAGAAAATTGGCAGATTTTTTTCCGGATCCATGATCATCGCAAAAATACCGTCATAAAATCGGCAACCTACAAATTTCTCACTAGGAAAAATCCAGCTGCAGATGACTACTTTGGAGGAACTTATTTAATTCCGTTATGTGATTGGTCAGTTACTGCTATGGCAATCCACCGCTGTAAACTAAAACTTTTTTTCATGTATCAAGCAACTTAATTTTTTTTCTTATCAAATTTTAGTCACTCTTCTATGTTCACTTTCCCCAGAGCAAAAAGGGTTAGGGTATAGCGGTTGTGGCAAAGGTAAGGGGTGGAAATAGAAAAATGAGCAGAGGGTCTGGGGGATGCAGTCTCCCAGTCAATAAAGATAGCAGGGGGTTTGGGGGATGCAATCCCCCATGTACACCCCTTGAATCTGGAAATATCCTTGAAAATCTACAT